>DWQW01010757.1:0-11905 GCA_018249695.1 Heliconius erato demophoon
ATATCTGAAACGATAAATTTGTAAACTTCAAAAACAAATCGGGAATTTACCTTTTAGTGTGTGTATTTTTTTCTTTTCATATCTTTATCACGAAATGGGCATTTGCCTACCAAAATATATTTATATAAAGTAATATCAAGCTATTTCAAAAATGTATAATTTGTTATGAGTAGATAAACCAAAAATATAATACAAAAAGCGAGCTAAAATAATTCGCACAAAAATTTCTCACTTTCTCCTATAACTTCTCAAAATCAAGTCCAACAGTCCCTATCTATTAATAAACACAGTAAGTAATATTTTTTTGACAAAGGTTGATTAGAATTGGTAATTGAACGAAGCAGGGTTTGAACCCATTCCTCTTGGAGACCACTAAGCCATACGTACTTATTTATATTTCGATATAGCTTGATCAGAACGTATGGCTTAATGATCAGATGGCTTAGACGGTTTCTAAAGGCCGCGGGTTCAAATCCTGCTACGTTCAAGTTTTTTACGTTTTCTAGAAAAGTATTTTCTTTCCAAAGTCTGGAACAACACTTTAAATACGTTAAAAATAGTTAGATATAATCTATATTCACCAGGAAAAGAGGAGAGAGTGTATAACGTTTTTGCCACTTTTATCTCTAAATTGGTAAGAAGGAGTGATTCGACAATAAATACTGGAATAAGAATAATAATACGTAAAATACGTACTCTCCCATCCATTCGGTCATTTCATTCAAGTTAACTTCATTTATCGCTGAACTAAACTGCTAAATCATTCAATTTAGCGTTATCTCGAGCTTATATGTAAATGTTGTGTTATAAATACGGATTGAGATAACGGGATGGAAGGTTATTGGTTTTGGTACAGAAATCCAATTTTGGTACAGCTATTTACTTCCCAGTAACCCGAAAAGATATATATAAAATAAAACCCATTGGCTCAGTTGCCGTTATATATTTTTTTTCACTGAATTGGTTCGAAGTTCGGAGTTCAGCTTGTTAAACCAAACAGTCTTCATAATATTACTACAGATACCGCAGGATAGGCTGAAAGAACTCAGGTGTCAGGACATTGACTTCTCCGCTTTCTAACCGAATTCGATGAATGGATATGTAGATTTAAAATTCATTCTTAGGAATTTCTGTATATAAATTTACAAAGAAGTATATAAAAAAATGCTTATGAACGCTCACGCTGTATCCCGCATACAGCAGGGGTACAGAGAAGAAACTAGTGTTAAGACACGGACGATTCCTCAATTTCTGTCCAATTTTTCAACGCAATGCGTGTTGAATGGCGGAAATCAACGCCGGGCTTTTGCCTTGTTGCCAGACGAAGAAATGAAAATATTAGTAATTAATCGAGTGTGAATCGAACCCACAACCGTCGCGTTATAGTCACACCCTAGTGCCACGAAGGCCTCTGCCACCTATAGTATAAATGTTTTATATAATTTAAACATAATAAACTAGGTAAAAGCATCAAACGACGCTTTTAGAAATTAAGGCTACAAAATTCCCAGCATTGTTAAGATACAGTTATTTTAGACGAAATTTCAATACAAATTAATTATATAACTCATAGACGTTACGCCGTTTCATATTTTGTGTATACTAAGACATTAATTGTGGGTAATGGATTATCAATATGACATTTATGCATCATTTTTTTTCTAACAGGGCATAAGTAGAGTAAACCACACGCTAAGGCATCACCGAATTCCACCGAGTTGTGGAGGCATTGCTTGTTGAGTGGCGGAACTCAACGCCGCACTTTGCCCCAACACCAGTGCAGAGAAATAAAAACATTAAATATTTCATTTCCTTGAGCGGGATCGAATCCAAAACCAGTCGTGTTTACAGTCATACAGTGCGCAGTGACTGTATAATATAATGTGTTTTTTTTAAATGAACTATTTGAGTTTGATGATCTTTAACCTAAGATGAGCTCATTCCAAGCACATGTGCTAAATTTGGTAAATATATTCGTAGGTATTTCATATATAAGTTATTTATGTATATTAGTCATATAATTACTTTTTTAAGGCAATTAATAACTATTTGAAGTAGTTTGATATATCTCATGATATCTTTATATGAAAAGAAAAAAAATACACACACTAAAAGGTAAATTCCCGATTTGTTTTTGAAGTTTACAAATTTATCCTTTCATATATGAATGTATATTTAGGGAAATTAGTTAGTAATAATTCTAAATATACTGACAAGTTTAGTTCAGCTTAATTATTTAGTAATACCTGGAACGTCAGCCACCAGGAAGATGATTGTACTAAAAACAATAATTTGTTATTGGTGATGACTTATTGTGGCCATTGTAAACGCGATGTCTCTAATAAGTCAAGTTTTCTTTTCCTGGTAGATGAAATATTTACTTAAATTTATATTTCCATTTCTTCGCCCTGGTGTCGAGGTTCGCGCGGCGTTGAGTTCTGCCCCTCAACACGCAATGCCTCCAGAATTCGTCAGAAAGTAGGGAACGGAGTGTCTTAACACTAGGTTCCCTCTGCCTACCCTGCTGTGTGCTGGATACAGCGTAAAGCGGATTTGATTTTTAATTTTCTATTCCTAGTCGAGGTAATGTTTTTTTTTAGTTGCGGAAGGGGACGAATGGGGTGTCCTGAAACTAGGTTCTCTCTGTTTACTCTGCTATCAGCAGGCAGGATGAAGCGTGCAGATAAAAGAGAAATATATTGTGCTACATCAAAAAATCATCATCAAAAAAAAAGAATTCGAACATAAATTGCTGCGTATTAAAATACTTAAATAGATTCTGTCTTTAGACATAACGTTAATTTCTAACAGGGCATAAGTAGAGTAAACCAAACGCTAAGGCATCACCGAATTCCACCGAATTGTGGAGGCATTGCTTGTTAAGTGGCGGGACTCAACATCGCACTTTGCCTCAACATCAGAGAGTAGAAATAAATATATTAAATATTTTATTTCCTTAAGCGGGATCGAACCTACAACCAGTCGCATTTACAGTCAAAAACTTGTAGCCCTGCACCGAGATTGTATAATATATAATGTGTTTTTTATTAACCTTTGACCTATGAGATGGGCTTCCAAGCACATGTGCTTAATTTAGTAAATATTTCGTAAGCATGTTTGTATATTAGTCATATAAATTACTTTTTTTATTTAAATGTGGTATATTCTAATTTTGAAACAGTCTAAGTTTCATTAAAATGGGTTTAGTAATGTTTGCATTTCTGAAAGAAACATATATTTACTAAGGCAATTAATAACTATTTGAAATAGCTTAATATATTGACTTTATAAAAATACATTTTGGCAGGCAAATGCCCATCTTATGATAAAGATATGAAAAGAAAAAAAATTACACACACTAAAAGGTAAATTTCCGATTTGTTTTTGAAGTTTACAAATTTATCCTTTCATATATTAATGTATATTTAGGGAAATAAATTAGTAATAATTCTAAATATACTGACAAATTTAGTTCAGCTTGATTATTTTATAATACCTGGAACGTCAGCCACCAGGAAGATGATTGTACTAAAAACAATTATTTGTTATTGGTGATGACTATTGTGGCTATTGTAAACGTGATGTCTCTAATAAGTCAAGAGAGATGGTTGTCAGTTCCATTCCTAGTCGAGGTAATATTTTTTTTAGTCGCGGAACGGGACGAATGGTCTTGGTCTTGGAATTAGGTTCTCTCTGTTTACTCTGCTATCAGCAGGATAAAAGAGAAATATATTGTGCTACATAAAAAAAAGAATTCGAACAAAAATAACTGTGCTTTAAAATACTTAAATAGATTCTGTCTTTAGACATAATGTTAATTTAATAAACAAAAACTAAGTGTATTAAGAGTTAAATTAGCTTAATCCAAATAAATTATTAAAAGTAATGAATTAAATAATTTATATTTTTCAAACTAGGAGAGTTTCTCAAAAACTGATATATCCATCCTAGGTTTCCTCATTTCTACTCTTACTTCATACAGGAAAAATAATAAAAAGAAGCACTTTCCCTCACAAACTGATACAACACGTTACGTCGACGATATGACGTTGTTAAGACGAATAAACCCGTATGACGCGCTCTGGGAATTTACGTGTTTAACTAATAAGTAAAACTGTATAATATTACGCTGGTAGTAATGTAGGTCGGGGAGGTTAAATTATCATAGAAATGTAAAATATCATAAAATGAAATAAAATTTAAATATCAGTATCCCGTACACAGCAGAGTTGGCAGAGGGAACCTTGGAAAGTGTTAAGATACTCTGTTCCCCACTTTCTGCCAAATTCTGGAGGAATTGCGTGTCGAGTGGCGGAACTCAACGCCGCACTTTGCCTTGACACCAGAGCGTAGAAATGAAAATATAAATGTAAATAAATATTTATTTTACACGAGCGGAGATCGAACCCACAACCTGTCGATTTTACACACTTTGTGCTACTGCGCCACGACTGGCTTAAAAAATATCACAGAAGTGCGAAATTATTTATTCAATAAATATAGATAGATATAGATGTTTAGTGTTAGAAAGTATTATTATTAGAGGCCCATCGTGGCGCAGGGGCACAAGCAAGAAAAGAGAAGGCGATAAAGTTGAAAAGAAAAGGCAATAAAATTGTGATTCGATTCTCACTGGAATTAATATGTACAATATTTCCATTTTTCAGCGGGAAAATGTGTAGGATCACTCTTTATTACGCATAAATTTTCTGTCTACGTTTTCTATTCAAATTTGAATTGCGTGTTGTGTGCGGAACTCAACACTGTGCATTATAATTTGTGTATAAAAAATCCTACGAGTTCAATGAACGAAGTCTCACAGCGAGACTTTTTCACACTGCGCCATGATGGCCTCAAACATTGTTCTCATTTCATATACAACACACACATTTCACATCAACTATACAACTATAACAAACTATACAACTATAACAACAATATAATAGAGATATGCATGGTTTTAGTGTCGTTTAAAGTATGTTTTTATGAAAAAAGCTAGTAAATAGTAGAATCGTAACACTCCATTCTCCATTTTTCTCCAGAATACGAGACGTTATGAATTAATTTTGTCGCGTGTACAATTTGTCACTTCCCATTGCGCCACAATGGTCGAATGTTATTTATATGTATTGGTAATTATATGAGCGGCGTTGTGTTCCGCTTAATGGGAACAGATTGTCTTATCAATAAGTAGTATACCCGGATCCCTCTGCTTTCCCTGTTATGTGCGGAATACAATATGAATCTATAAAAAAATATTAGCCGCATATTTATTTAAAATAGCATAAATACTTTCTATTCTTAGTCAAAAAGGGGAAATTTTTGCCAGGTTTTTTATACATAAACTTTAAAATTATCCATATAAAGAAAATTTTGTTTATTAATTAATATAATTTTATCTGTTTACAATATCAATTCATATAAAAGAAAAAAAAATGAGTCATCTCTTAAGACGGCTCTTATACAGCCTATATTTATTCGTGTCAGTGCACTTGTAATCATAGCTATTAAGCACTTTGCCTTGAGTAGACGTGTTGAGATTTGCTAAGTGATATTATAAAGGTAAATAACAAAATTGTTCTTTTATAAATTATAATTAATTAAAAAAATATTAAAAAAAAATAGTTTTTTTTTAATATCATAGATGATACAGATTATGTTTAGGTATATAGTGAAATATTAAACATAATAAATTGGTTTATCGTTTTACGATATCGTAATATGTGAGATATTTTTAAAGTAACGATAAACAACCCTAGTGTTTTGTATAAATCTTATAAAAATATTTTATAAATTAAAAAAAGTGAATTGTGTATTTGAGGCCAGTCGTGGCGCAGCGGCACGAAGTGTGACTGTAAAACCGACTGGTTGTGGGTTCGATCCCCACTCGAGGAGATGAAATATTTACTTAAATTTATATTTGAATTTCTTCGCTCTGGTGTCGAGGCTAAGCGCGGCGTTGAGTTCTGCTACTCACCACGCAATGCCTCCAGAATTCGGCAGAAAGTGGGTAACGGAGTGTCTTAACATTAGGTTCCCTCTGCCTACCCTGCTGTGTGCGGGATACAGTGTGAAGCTGATTAGCTATCTATGTATTTAATGAAAAGGTATAATAAATATTTATTTATGTTTCAGACAAAATGGGAGTTTACAAAATCGGCTTAGTGCTAGCCATGCTTTGCGTCGTCCTAAAAGCTCAGAGACCTTTTTACGCTGGACTAAGACCTATAGGATATCCTGATGGAGGAAATAACCTTTTAGCAAATCGATTTGGGGAAAATGCTGATGTTCCTCTAGAGGCTAAAGGAGATGGGAACTTAATAAACAGATTGAACGCTTTACCACAAGACAACCAACCATTCTGGTACCTAAATTGGAGGCAATACAACGAACTGAGGAAGAATCCTCAAACTTATCCTATAAGACCCAGTGTTTTCGCAAAAAATTCAAGATCGTAATTTTTTATACAACTATCCAGTGACTTTTTTCAGTGATCATAAAAGTGAGAAATGTGCCAGAGATTATTTTAATCATTTTTTGTTATTATTATTATTATTTTGTACTATTAAGTGTTTAAATCGTACTATTAATAGTTTTTGATATGCCTATTTAGTATTATTATTTGCTATTGAGAAATAAAAATAATAATTAATGTTTTAAAATATAACTTACGTTTTTTATTACATCTAATCTATATAACAATCTTATATAATAATGTGTTTTAGTTAATTAAAAATACCGTATGTGAGTTAAAGTAATTAAATAACTGAGAACATAATATTTTAATTACTAGGAAAACATGCGATATTTCTCAATGCAATTAACTAAGCTCGTTGATTAATAAGACACTCCGCTCTCCACTTACCGCCGAATTTTTGAGACATCCTGTGTTGAGTGGCGGAACTCAACGATGAACTTTAACTAACCTTTATAACTTAACAACGACACCAGAACGAACAAAAGAAAATATTAAATATTTCAATTTCTTGATTGGGAATCGAACCCATAATCTGTAGCGTTTGCAGTTAGAGGCTTGTGCTCCTGCGCCACGACTGATATTTTATATAGTGTAATAAAAATATAGACGCAAATAGTAATAAAGTGAAAGTTCTGTTTTATTATTCATGAGGTAATTTTATAGCTTCATATTATATAACATTAAAAGTTGTGGCACAGGGGCACCAACGTGCGACTGTAAACGAGGTGGTCATGAGTTCAATTCCCTCTTGGGGAATTAAAATATTTAATATTTTCATTTCTTCGAGAAGTTAAAGTGCGGCGCTGATTTCCACCACTCATCCCCCCTATCTCTGAATCAATGTTTAGTGGTGGAATTCAACGCTGCTTTTTGTCTTGTCACCAGAGCGAGTAAAAGAAAATAAATTTATTATCCTTAGAAATCGTACCTACAACCGTCATGTTCACAGTCAGACACTGCGCCACGACGGCTTCGTCGCAGTAACAAATTATTGTGCTTGATCATTTTAATGTTTATTTTTTTATAATTGATTTTTATTAAAACTATGATATATATAATTAAGATGCTATGGCGCAGGGTCAAAAAGTGTGACTGTAAATTCGAAAGGTTGTGGGTTCGATTCCCACTCCAGGAAATTAAACATTTAATATTTCCAATCCACACAAAGGTAAAGCGCGGCGTTGAAAGTTGAGTGCGAAGTTGAATTTGGTGGAAAATGGAGAACGGAGTGTCTTAACACTAGGTTCCCTCTGCCTACCCTGCTGTGTAAGGAATACAGCGTAAAGTAATGTTTTTTTTATTATTATATTACATGCTTTTTGAAGCTTTAGTGTATCCCACATTCCTATAGCAGAATATTTTTAAGATCAAATTTTCAAGATAATGCGTGTTGAGCAGCGAAACACAATACCAGGCTTTGTCTTATTACTAGGATGACATTGTTCTCCCAAGTGGAAATCGATCAAACAAATGTCAGGTTTCCAGTCGAATGCTGTCACACTATGCTTCGACGACGGCTCCAATTCTCTCGATTCCTCTTCAATAGAATGATTTTACGTATAAATTATTTTCATCAACCTCTGGAATAGCAATGAATAGAATGCAAAACGCGGCGTTGAGTTCCGCTACGCAACACACAATACTTTCAGAATTCGGCGGAAAGTGAGAAGCGGACTTTTTTAATACTAGGCTCCTTCTGCCTACCTATTTACATGTGGGATATAGCATAAAGATAAAAAGAAAACAAAAGAACCTCTGGAACACGAAAGCGCGTACTGTGCACGTTCGTGCAGAAAACGGAGTAAGTGACCTAGCACTATGTGCTTTCTGCCTAGTCTACTATAATGTCGAAAGAGGGATGCTGAAAAAAATCTAAAGCTTATTGTTTTAAAATCAGCTTCACGCTGTATCCCGCACACAGCAGGGTAGGCAGAGGGAACCTAGTAAGTAAGTACTCTATTCTCCACTTTCTGTCGAATTCTGGAGAAATTACGTGTTGAGCGGCAGAACTCAACGCCTCGCTTTGCCTCGACGCCAGAGCGAATAAATGATAATATAAATTTAAGTAAATATTTCATCTCCTCGAGTGGGGATCGAACCCACGACCAGTCGGTTTTACATTCACACTTTGTGCGATGCGCCACGACTGGCCTCCATTTTTTTATTTCTTCCTTTTTTAGTCGTGTTATATTTTAACAATATAATATTTACTTATTTAGAAAACGTATAAAAATTTGAACGCAGCGGGTCTCGAACCCGCGCCTCCTGGAAACCGACCAGGCGCTCTGACCACTAAGCCATGCGTTCTCGCTACGTCGAAATTTTTATACGCTTGTTACAACTTATTTATATTGTTAGCTTCTCTGTAGGGAGATTTAATAAATATAATATTTTTCCGAACTTTGTGCTTAGGTTGAATTATCATCTTAAAGTAAAAAACAAAAAAACGTCAACTGCAAGTCGATCTCGCCCATGGATGATTCCTTACCAATTTCTGGATTCAACGTGAAGTACAACTTATAAATGTTGGCAAAGTTAAATTTAAGGGGTGTTTACTTTATTTGTATGAAATTAACTACAATTATAAGTTTGCAATAGTTTTTATTATAGAATTCATTTTTATTATAGAACAATTTGCTTTTTTGACTTAATTTTTTTGTTGATTGCAACTTGATTTTACGCGGCCAATATACTCATATGTAGATACGTATGATAATTGTAGTTGAGGTCAATCAACTTATTGAATTATCTATTAATACATCTAAATGAAATTTAAGAGTCTGTCCGTACTAATAACACAACTGTGTTTAATTCGGTGCATCTAATTATTTACGCGATGTTGAAACGTAAACAAATATTTTTTTTCTGTTTGTCTGTTTTTTTGTTTATCATGCCTTATCTTGAATACAACTGAAACGATTTTTATCGCGCTAGAAGATAGAGGAGTGGAGCAATATTTTTTACCTCAAAATTCTCGCCGAATCGAGACTTATGCGAGAAACATTTATCGCAGATTGATATAGAAATAAATTATTATTTTTTAATTTTATATGACAATATTTGCGATCTAAATCTAATAAGATCTAAAGTAACAGTAAAGATAACCTCAAGACCCTCATGGAAATAAATTATTAATTATGAATATTTCCATTTCGCTCTGGTACCAAGGCAAAAATTTCAGGGTGGAGTTCCGCCACTCAACACGCAATACCTCGAAAAATCGGCTGAAAGTGGGGAACGCAGTGTGTTAACACTACGTTCTTTTTGCCTACCCAGCTGTGTGCGGAATATAGCGTGAAGTGATAGTGTAGAAAACCATACTAATAAAACCAACCAAACCAAAACAACATTTTTTCTCTAAATATGCTTAAATAAGATAAAATAATTAATATTTTGGAATTCAGGCGTGTGAAGCCGCGGGCGAGCCGCTAGTTCTTGATATATATACTAAAATCAATAATTTATTATTTAAAAATATATAGTAAAATACTTACTTTATCAAAAGAAAATAGGAATCTTTATTGCTTTTCCACTTACTAACATTCTATGAAACTTTAAGAAAACGAAAAGGGACTAAAAAGGCAGCATTTTGTAAGATGATAGCAATATATATATCAAATGGAAATTGAGTATTACTTTGTATACAAATAAATTTAAGTGATTGGCCCAAACCAATCATATTGAAGTTTTCTATGAAATGTAAGTTTTATGGGTTTATTTGCCTAAGCAACTTACGATAAGAGCGTAATATTATAATATTTTTTATTATATGTTATATTTTGTCTGTATTTTTAGTTTCGACAGATTTTTGTATAATTGCGTGAAAGCAGAAATTGTATAATTGTATAATTGCAGAAATTGTATAATTGCGTCCTTAATGAGGAATAATTGATTTTGAAACAGGGCGAGTAAGGGTCTCATTTCCTATGGGAATTGAACCCACAACACTGTAGGAGGGAAACTTTCACTATGTTATAATGTAACTTTTTTGATACGTAAGAAAAACAAGGAAGATTTTGGTTAACTAACCTGCGTTGGTCTTCTCGATATTCTATTTATTTTTCCACATCTCCCATACTCTTAGCCTATTTAGGTGACATTGCATGTTGGGTCGCAAAACTGTGCACATTATCTAACTAAACTGATAATAATAACATAATATTTTATTATTTTATTTATATGTTATTTGTTTATATAAATAATACAATATTTTGTTTGTAAAAACATTATATTCACTTTTAACATTTTTTAAGTGTTATTTCACACTTAGGAAAGAAAAATACTTATTTAGAAAACCTATAAAAAATTGAACGTTACGTCGGTTTCCACGAGGCGCGAGTTCGCGTCCCGCTACGATCAAACTATATATAATATATTTTCTAAGTATTATATTCAGTTTCTTTTTACGATCCGAATGATGGATCAACGTATGGCATAGAGCCAATTTATATTTTTGTAAATCTAAGTGCTATATTTTCATTGCAATGATTTTTTTCATTTATCTGGTACCCTTAACAAATCAGCTTCAAACTGTATCTCGCATACAAGGTAGGCAGAGGGAACCTAGTGGACATCCTAAGGCTTTCCGCCGAATTCTGGAGGCATTGCGTGCTAAGTTGTAGTCTCAACGCCGCGCTTTGCCTGGACACCAGAGCGAAGAAAAGGAATTATACATTTAAATAAATACTTCATTTCCTTGAGTGGGGATCGAACCCACAACCAGCCGCGTTTACAGTCACACTTTATGCCCGTGTGCGCCAGTGGCCTCCTCTTAATAAAATTATGCAATAAATCGTGTTTTACCTTTAATACACCCATAAGGGTTTTTTTTTGTATAAAAATCTGTTATTGCATGTATATTCTACTACCTATTTCCTACATAACTAAACATTGTTATACTTGAGCGGATTGTTTTAAAGTTTTAAAGTATGTGATTAATATTTTTTTGTCAAGATTTTTTTTAATAGCTGTTAAGAATCCATGATTTTGACTTGAAATTTGAAATATTCGAATATTTTACATTGTCTTTGATATTTTCTAAATATTCTGTTGTAATTTTACTTGTTACTTATTTTTTTATTTTCTTTTTCAGCTTTAGGCTCTATCCCGCATGTAGCAGGGTAAGCAGGAGCATAACGCTGAAACACTCCATTCCCCACTTTCCGCCGTTATTTATTTTTTTATTTTCTTTTTCAGCTTTAGGCTCTATCCCGCATGTAGCAGGGTAGGCGGGAGCATAACGCTGAAACACTCCATTCCCCACTTTCCGCCGAATTCTGCAGCATATAGAGAGGTGGGACTTAAATAAATAAATAAATTAGCTTCACGCTGTATCCCGCACACAGCAGGGTAGGCAGAGGGAACCTAGTGTTAAGACACTCCGTTCCCCACTTTCTGCCGAATTCTGGAGGCATTGCGTGTTGAGTG
>DWQW01010758.1:0-11905 GCA_018249695.1 Heliconius erato demophoon
CTGTACCTTCTTGACCATCACCATAATCCGGTGGATCAACATCTGGTTTAACTATGCTGTTTCCTAAATCAAATAATCCGCCAGCGGCTAACCCTGATACAGCCCCAGCCCATGCGTAGATTGCTAACTCTTGTGGTGCTAGGGTCACTGCGTATAGCACGCCTAACAAAATACCCGCAATCACATTGATCACGGGTAAGAGTTTGTACTCCTTCATTTGTGTTTTGATTAATCCTGTGACACCAACGACTAGTGGCGTAATAATACTTGCAGCAGCTAAGATTTCTGTCATTTTATTTTCTCCCCTTTCCAATTTGCTTAAAAATAGATCTTATTTGTTCCTCGATAATTGAGAGCCGATTGCTAGATTCTGTCTGATTTTTTTTTAGTTCCTTTATGGTCTCATTCAATTCACTTAGTGTATGATCCATTTTCGTGAACATCGCATAAAATTTTGCAATACCAAAAATCAATGTAAATGCCAGTGAAACAATTGCGATCCACTCAGCTACGGTTAATGCCTCCATAAGTCACCTACCTAACCCTCATTCTCTAAAATCAGTTTTGCCTGTTCCTCTGTGATCGCACCAAGTGCCAGAAATTGACCGACGTCATCTTCTGTCATCCAGCCACGATTGTACCAATCTTGGATCGTCTCAAAATTAAGCATCTTCTTGCCCTCCTTGAGCCAATTCTCTTACTTGTTGTGCTAGTTGAAGATTTTGCAACGTCAATTGCACAACCGACTTCCCTAGTGTGTCTGCTGTTTCTTGTAGCTCTTCGACTTCTTCTGGCGTGGCAGCACTCACCACACTCCATCGTTGGCGATTAAAATCAAACCCTATAACCACCACGTGTGGATCAATGGGGGGGGCGACTTCCGTGTAGGGGTGGAATACAGGCCGATCTTCCGGTGCATAAAGTGGTCTTAGGTCCTGTAAATCCCTTGTATCATAGATTGCTTTGTGTCCTTCCATTTTTATCATCCTCTCTTTTCTATTTCGTTAACTCGTTGGGCTAAGTGATTAAACATATCGATGGTTGGGTTTGCCATCTGATTGATCGTTTTAGAGACATAGAGATCTGACAAACGAAATTCAACCGTGTACTCCAATTTTGCATAGCGTACTCGAATTGTGTTCTGACCAGTCGTTTGTCGATCCGGTCCTCTTAAATAAACAACTGCTTTTCCTAAACTTGCATTCGTTGTTTCATTTCCTCGTCCAGTAACAAGTTCAACTGGGAAAGAGAGAGGTTCTGGCGTAGTTGCATCGTGACTAGCCATCTCTTCCCACGCTGTTCCCGTATTCGCCGGTGGTCTTCGATAGCCGATAATTGGGTGAGACCTGGTCGCACTGATAAAAGCGTAGGCAGTAAATTGTATATTCTTGACCACTCGTTGAACGATCTGCAGTTCTTCTTCTCTTGTTTGTGGTGAGAAAAAGGAAAATAATTCTGGAAATCGTCTCTTCATATCCCCCACTATATCCCACGCAAACAAAACAAACATACGCCCGTTAGATGTAGTACTGCTTATGGCGGATATTGATTCGTCATCTCGTGAAATCGTATTATACTGTCCTTGAGTTATTTCTGTTCCTGCACCGGAAAAATTTGGCATTGCTGTAGTCAGATTTCCCGAGGCTCTATGAACATTTTCAACAAAACTTCCTCGAATCTTCCCGGTGAAATCAAGCAATTGTTCTCGAATTAGAGGTTTGCCAAACATGAATTGTTCCAGTACTTGATCCACACTCTCCTCAGTTACAAAATCAGCAGCTTCAAGACGCTGTTCGATATCACTTAAGCGATCTTCGACAGCTGTTCTTATCTCTCCTTCGATTTCTTTTACCAACGCTTCGATATCGAATGCTGCTAAGTCAGATTCAATTTGATCGATTCGGTTCTCAAACTCGGTCAAATCTTGATCGATCCCTGAGGCTTGTTCTAGAACGAGGTTTCGTAGATCCTCAAATCGTTTAACATAAAACTGCGCCATTTCTTCCAAGTCTTGGTCTAACCAAGATTCTTGGAACTCAGTACTAAATGCCGGATAGTCTAACGATTGACCATTGGAAAATTCCACAAAGACGTAAATCACTACGTCCCCTGTATAGGCATAGATATCATTTGGCAACATCACATTTACTTTTCCAGCTGCGGGATCCACAATTTTGATTGAGCCGTCATCGCTTTCAAAAATGACTGACTGTCCTGCAGTCACGAAGTCAAAGCCCAAAATGACATTGGCTTCCGATAGGTCCAAAGGCTCCCCATTAAACTGAAAGTTGATCGTCTTTTTTGCGACACGTTGGTCATAACTGAAAAACTCTGTATTGGTCGTTATAGGAGAAGAACGTTTTTCCGCCGTTTTGTTTAACGTGATATCACTGGTTACGTAGAGATTTTCCATCGTTCGTCCTCCTTCAAACTTTGTCTTCTAACGCCCACAGTTCTTTCAAAAATTCTTGAATTCCTTCACGGCAAGTTTTTTTGTTTTTTTTGTATAACTCAGGATCTTGAATACTGATACTAGATGAGGTTGAAACGTCTTGCTCTCCATCAATCGATGCAGAGAGGTAGACAACCATTTTTTCATCGATCATGACCTGTCCTGCAAATGTGCTGCTTGTTTTAGTCGTTAACATGTTGATTCTCCTCCTTTTCAAATTCATCCATTAGCCGGTCACAAATTTCTGCATCTTCACCAGATAATACACCTTCATAATTGGCTAATGTTTCGCCAAATGCTTCAATTAGTTTGGCATTTACTCCGCCATCAATGACAACTACCTCTGCCAATAAAATATTCATTTCTTTGACATATTCTTGTCTAGTTTCTTTTTTTAACTCATAGCCTGTTTGTGTTTCATTGAGAATCAGCTTTCCTGAAGCGTCTTTTTGTCCATATTTTTCAAAAAGCTCCATCTGTGATTCATGCAGTTCCTTTGCAGCCTCTAATAGCGCATTTTTAAGTTTTGAACGCTGCCGATTTTTTCTTGTTCCTTCAATTTTCATGTTCGTCAAAAAGCGTATTGCTGCATTTAGTTCTTCATTTTTAAGAGTAATTCTCATGCTGTTTCCCCCATTCTTTGTTCTAATTTTTGAATGCGTCGTTCCTGTTCCTCAACAATCGCAATCAATTCTTGATTCGTTTTCGTATTCAGATTTACCTGTTTGTTCATGTCGATTCTCAAATAATGATCATCCTCTTCGATAGGTGCTTGAAGAAACGGAACATCTTGTGCAATCATTCCGAACTGCTTCCCACTCGGAATATTGACCTTGGAACTCTGATTTCGATAACCCTGTTTCCACTCAAAATCAACCATGTGAATCCGTTTTGTTTCTTGAATGCCATTGACGATCGTATCTTCGATATTTTCTTTAAGACGGATATCAGATTGATTGGTGATCGACCAACCATTCATGTTCAAATTACCAAACATTTGAATGATCCCACTATTTGCTCTGATTTCAAGAAGGATTATTCCTCCTGTATTTGTTCCGCGCCCTAGAATTAAGCTTGCGCTGTTTCTAGCATGATAGGCAACACAAGGGTTTCCAGCAGAAGTTGTACTTCGTTCAAACCCACCAATATTCGAAGTTGCAGTATTGTAGAATTGTAAAGAAGTACCAGTCAGTTCCATAAAGCGGATATTCGCAGATCGATTAAAGGTCAAGGTGGTTGGTGACAAACGCAAGGTGTTTCCCATTGAGTTGAATCCTACTTGAATGGCATTAGTAGCTAACTTATCTGCCGAAACAGCTCGTGCTGCAATCGTCGTGGCTGTGACTGCACCTGCTGCAAGTTTGGCGGTTGTTACCGATCCACTGGCCAATTTATCCGCAGTAATTGTGCTACCGGTAATGTGACGAGCGATAATGGCATTTGAAGCAATCCGATCAGCAGTGATGGCATTTGTGGCTATTTGGTTTGCAGTTATTGTATTCGCTGCAATCTGAGCGGCTGTGATCGTGTTTGCTGCAATCTTTGCAGCTGTGACAGCTTCAGCATCTAACTTCACTGTTGTCACTGCATTAGAAGCAATTTTCACTGCAGTGATAGCTCCGGAAGAAATCTCTGTTGCTGTAATTGTTCCAGCAAAGATATGGCTTCCTCGAATGGTATCTGCCGCAATCTGTGTCCCTGTGATCGTTCCTGCCGCAATTTCCGTTGCCGTGATGGTTCGTGCGGCAATCTCATTCGCAGTGACCGCATTCGTGGATATGTGCCTTGTGATAATCGCATTGGTCGCAATCTCGTTCGCAGTGATTGTTTGAGCGTTGATTTCTCTGGCTGTGATTGTATTTATGGCTAAATCATTCCCGACAATACTCCCTGCTCTAATTTGTGTGGTGGTGATAGTTCCAGCAACAATCGACAAGGCTTGGATCGTGTTTGCTCGAATCTTGCCACCATCAATCTCGACTGTGTCCTGCCACTGCCAATCAGAAAGAAGATCCTCAACCTCTCGAATATCAGACATTGCATCATCGATTCGCTTTTGTGCATCAAGGAAATTTTGTTCGGCGGACTTCAAGCGATCATCCAGTAGAGGTAACGAAATATTGTTCAATTCATTCAAAGCTAGCTCGTTGTCAATCAGTTTCTGCTCAAGTCCCGGCAACTTAACGGTGGTGAGTATGTCCATTTCAACTTCAAGCTCTTTTAACCGGCCTTCAAGATCCGGCAAAATGTTCTGCTTTAAATCATAAAGAAGCTGATCGTTCTCTGTCAGACGTTCATCCAGTTCCGGAAGAATCCGATCATTTAAATCGTCCAAGATTCCTTCTAGTTCATCTAGTTCCTTCGTATTGGCAGTCTGCCCAAAAACTTCCTCGCTGAAGTTGCCAGCGACACCGTGGTGATTAACTGCCCGAACACGGTAGTACCATTGCAATTTGGTTTCTGTACCGTGAGTATAGGCATTGACGTTTGTCGTACCTAGCAAGTTACTTGGTCCCGGAACAAACCCTTTTTCTTGGGATCCGTAGATTTCATATTCTTTGACCGTCAATCCCTGCATATCCCAATGTAAGATCACTTGGCTAAACCCACCATAGGCAACAAGATTTGTAATCGTTCCGGGACGCACGTTGGCAATGTTTCCGGCACCGATGATCGGCGGTCGATTGCTCTGTTCCTCACGATCGCGATCCTGTTCTTTTTGGTCGCACCCCAGTGTCGCTCTTGAATCGCCAATCTCAATCGATTCGTATTTATCTAACAGCACGTTCCAAACCGTCTGATTGATCTTCGCATTGACATTGACACCTAGCTTGTTAAAAGCCACGGTGACGGTGTCATACAGCTCCAATTGCTCGAGCAGCCTATGTTGTTCCTCGCCAGTTGCGCTATATAGATCCGCAAACTTTACTTTCAGATTCACACGAGGCAACCCGACCTGATTGCTTGAAATGTAATACTGTCCAAACTGACGAAGTTCCGCCACAGTCTGAGGATTTCGGCTGCTTAGATCCACTGTCTGTACCCGACGTTCCGGAAACTTGTCGACATGAGAACTATCTAGAATGACTTCCGGAAGAACTAACTCACTGGCACCTTCTTCATTTGCTCGAGCATAAGGTCGAATTGATGTGTAGGTACTTTCGATTGATTCTTCTTGCACGAGATCCACCAAGTTCTTGCCATAAGCTATGACAACACCGGTGTCTCTTCCACCATTTCGCATCAAACGAATTTCGTTGTTGTCGAAAATATATTCACCGTTGTAATTTTGAAGTATCGAACCTTCCTTTCCGCCCAAGGCATCGGCGGCACTTTCGAAATGGCCAACTTCGGAAAAGTCCATCGCGGTGACCGTCGTCAGATCCGTAAACACGCTAAAATCACGCTGAGGAACTAAAAGAGCGCGCCACTGATTCAACGCTTCTTGCGCCGAAATGGCGGTGTGCTTCTGTCCTTTGTTTAGTGCTGTTTTTTCGGTTAAAAGTGAAATATGATCACATTTAATAGAAATAATGCCGTGTTGAGGTTTAGTAATCTTAGTGATTTCAAATCGTTGTCGCTTCGATCGAGTACCCGGACCAACATCAACTACTACTTTCTTCCCTTTTTTCAACTGAGAAAATAACTGTCCGTTGATTGGATAATTAAAGGTTAGATATGGAAATTGATTTCTATGTCTTACAGCCAATACGCTGCTTGCTTCATTCAATAACCCTAGACCGAGCGTGCTGTAATCGTTATTCGATTCATTGTAAAGAATTGGCACACTCATATCGCAATCGACCTCCATCTTGGTGTAATTGTTACCTGTGTGATTTGTGTAGTGAATGAAATGGTATTAGTTCCTGGTCGCAGCTGCGGAACATGGTACCCATCGTTTTGCATCAAGATCGCACTTGATATATTGACTGTGCCATCACGATACGCTGTCCCTAACTCACTATCGATCGTAATCATGCCAGCACCGGCAGCTCTCAGAATTCGAAACTGCCGACCATTAATGGTCAGGGACGCATCTGCCGTCCCACTGTATCGAAATTGGATTATCGGCAGTGATGAAATCGATTCAGGATTGTCTAGTGTACGTCCGGATAAAACGGAAACAGCTGTTTGACCATCCAACCGATACATTACTGGCTTGCACTGAAAAGGCAACGCTAAGTCAAAATGATCACGCCAGCGATCGAGAATTCGAACTTGCGAATGAAAGATGCCTTCGTAGAAGTATTCCGAATCCTCAGAAAAAAGAAGCCGACTGTATCGCTTTGGTTCCTTCAGCCAGTGCGTAATTTCTCTGACTTGCTGGAAAAGCGACTTGTCTGCTTCTTTCCTTAATTCCATCGGAAATGTTTTGATTATATCTTTTTCTCGTTCATTGTCGTAAATGATTGCCCCTTGTCGACCATCGACCTCATCAAATCGCAAATCTGATTCAGGAATCGTCAACTCCATCTCATTAAGGAGGTAGAGATTCTTGTCGATCGACTTATGGCCATTAAATTCAAAATAGGGTTGTACAGCTTTCACTCTAATCTCCTCCTCATTTCATCTGCCGTGTGTTCTGCGAGTAATTCCGACAATTCAGCAATATCTAATTTGTCATTGATTGTGATCTCATCAAAATGAATATCGATATGCGGTGTATTATGGATCGTTTGGTTGGTGGTTTTTGACTCACTCTTAACCGCTGGCAACGACAATCCAAAGCCTGCATTCCCTGCAATCGCAACCGACTCGGCTTGAATATTCGGCAAAACAAGTTGGGCACCTAAATCCTCAATGGCATCTAACGCTAAATGCTTGAATCGCTCAATCCCTTCGCCAATACCAGCAGGAATCCAACGTCCCACATCCATCTCCATCACTTTGGATGGCGAATTGATATCTAAAGCTCGTTGCATCGTTTGTGCCACTTGATTAGCGATGGAAGCTGCAGTGCTAAGAACTTGAGCTTGCCCGGCAATCAAACCATTATTTAAGCCAATCATAGAGTTTTGGCCAATGCGATAAAACTGATCAGGTAGATGATTCATTTGATTGGGCATCTGTTGTGCACCCTCACGGATAGTGTCATTTGCACCCCGCATCCCCTCACGATAGGCCTGATTTGATTCACGCATGGCTACTGTGGCAATCTTAGGAAGACTTTGTAAAGTTTTATCTATTTCATTAGTCAGTTTTTCAAAAACTTCCTGCATTTTTTTAGATCCCTCATTGGATGTTTTTACCATCTCTTCCGTCATTTTATTGATTTCAGAAACTGCCTGAGGGGCGGTATCAGCGATACCTTGGCTTGTGCCTTTACCTACCTTTTCTCCATGTTTTTGGTATTCTTGTTGGTTCATGTGTGTGGAAATTTCATTCCCTGGTACTAGTGCAATTTCTTTCGCTGCTTTTTGGACAGCTCCTTGACTATCCGTTATTCCTTTGGCAGATCCGGCACCAACATCTTGACCATTTTTATTGTAGTTACTAGCAGTCATTTCGTTGTTTAAAATATTTTCTGGAACCATCGCAATCTCTTTTGCTGCAGATTCTACTTGTGGTTTTCCTTCACGTACACCTTGACTTGTGCCTTCACCAACAGGATGCCCCAGAGAAATATATTTATCGATCCCCACTGTTTCTCTAATCGTTTGTTCAGGAACATTAGCTACTTCTTTAGAAGCTTCTTCTACTGAAGTAATATTATCTAAAATTCCTTGCCCCAATTTTGTTGGTGGTGCTGCACCCATTGAGGCATAGTCTGTTTGTTCTAGTTGAGGGCCCATCACTCTCTCTGGCGTTTGAGCAACTTCCTTTGCTGCTTCCTCTACTTTGGGGGTTGCTTCTATCATCCCATCTCCAATTTCTTCGACAGGTTGACGTCCCCACTGTGCAAAATCTCGACCCTCTGTTCCTCTGCGTAAAGATGCCTCACTTTTTTCTGGAACTAATCCAAATTTTTCAGCAACAGTTTCCGTTTCTTCACCAACGATATTTGCCATACTCGCCATCGCTTGCTTCATCGTTGCATCCGCAGTCCCATTTAAATCACTAATGTGCTGTTGTGCTGTTTCTGGTAATTTACCTAATTCAAGATCTAAATTTTCAACAAACCACGCCGATTGTTCAGCTGACATTTTTGGTAGGTCCTCCATATGAAGACCCATTTGTTCCAGCAGGCTTTTTGTATGTTCTCCACCTAACTCCGCTAATGAACCAAGATTCAGCCCCATCTCATCAACCATTTGCTGTGTTTGAAGCGCACCCGCCGGGCCTAGCTTTTCAAGTTGCATAATAATGCCATCATCTACACCGGCCTTCGCCAAAATGGCAACATTGGTCGACCACGTTCTCATAGCTTCAGCATTTTTTTGTAGATTTTCCTTCATTTGATCTAAGCTGATTGCTTCTTGTTGTTCAATCTGCTTAAAAGCATTACCTGATTCTTCTACCAGCTTTTTGTACATGCTATTCATTGATTCCAAGGCAGCTTGTTGTGCATCAGATAGAACATTCCATGAAGTAATCATCTGAGAATTAGCTTCTGAGACGGTCTCTGCGACTGCTCGTCTTTTCTCTTGCTCCTCCGTGTACAATTGATTTCGTTCAGATTGATTTTCAACAAGTAAACTTTGAAGTTCATCTTCCTTCTGGGACAGTCCTTCCAGCGATTCTTTGACTTTTTTCTTTCCATCCACGCCAGATTCTGAGGCTTCTTGCTCCAATCTCATACGTTCTTTGGCTACTTCAGTTAATGAGGATTCAATGTCTGCAGCTTCTTGATTCAACGTCTTTTGTCGTTCGGTTAGCCGATTGACTTCTTCCATTCCTTTAGAAGCTTCAATCCGTTTGTTTATTTCTTCTGTGGTTGCATTAAGCAGGCCTGTTTCTTCGTCGTAAGAGAGATTTAGACCAGTCACTGAATTATTCAGTTCATCAACTGTATCAGCCATCAATTTTTTATCCGCAGCCGATTTATCTTCAATTGCTGAAAGCCTTTGTAATTCAGCTGCTAGATCCTTGTTTCTTTCTGTATTCGACTCGATCACTTTAGCTTGTGATTCAAATTCTTTTGCACTGGACTGGGTTGACTTTTCTACGCTATCAAGATCGCCTTTTAATCCATCTAATTCACTAGCTAATTCTTTGGCTTTTTTACGAGCTGCAAAGAAATCTATGCCCATTTTTGCGGCCGCAACTCCAGCTGCCCCCAATGCTAATACAGTTAACCCTAGCGCAGGATTTACCACAAGTGATTTAACTACTCCGAAGGCTTTAGTAGCAACTGTTGCTGCATTAGTCGCCAAGGTGTAGGTCTTTTGAGCTGCAATTGCACCTTTAAGAGAGGCTGCATTCGCTGTATTTGCACCTGTTGCTAACTTAGTTGCGACAGTATCAACTTTAGTAGCCATTGTCGCTGCAGAGGTAGCACCTGTCAGATATTTCAGCATTTGTATATAGGTAGTGGTTCCAACCGCAACTTTTTGAATAATCAGCAAACCGCCAAATGCTGTTCCAAGTCCAATGATATAAGGCGCGGCATCTGCAGATGCATCTTTTACGGCAATAACTCCACCAGCCATTGTATCAACAGCCGAAACAACAGGAGGGATTACACCAGCAATCCCATTTAGCGCACCTTCAAATTTTTTACCAAACCCTTGAATATTTTCTTTCATCGAGCCAAAACGTGTTTCTGAGAATGCCTCGTCCATAGATGCGATAATGTTGGCCGTTCCTCGGCTTGTTGCAGTAGCCATATTGGCAAACGATCCTGCCCAAGTATCGCCAGCTTGTTGCGCCATCCCAGAAACCGAGGTGAATTCATTCCCGCCATCACGCATCGCCTGTTCAACCGTATCAAAAAACTCATTGGCACTAATTTCGCCATCACGCAACGCATCACGAATACTTTGCATACTCACACCAGTCGCATCTTCATAGATTTTCCAAGGATCTACTCCACGGCGAACCATACGATCCATTTGCGCCATATTAACCGTTCCGGTTGCTCGCATCTGGATCATTGCATCCATCACGTTATCCATTGTTTCTGCAGCGCCATCACCATACATGGCAACTGCATCACCCCAGATTTGATAACTTTTTGTCGATTGTTCTAATGAGCCGTTTTGCATCACTAAACGTTGAACGGTCTGAGCCGCACTATCCAGCATGTAGTTTGTACCAACAACGACATCTCGAACGCCTTCCATCCCTGCAGCCGCTTCTTCTGAACTGCCAGTTAACCGGGTCATGGTGTTTTCAAAGTTATTCAGTGTATCAATACGTCCGAAGGCTCCGTCCAATGATCCTTTGGCCATGGTCAAAGCAGTTGTGGCACCTTTGGTGATTAGCATTGCTGCACTTAGTTTGCCCACAGAGCCTGTTAACAAATTGGCTTTTGGCTTTGGTTGAGAAAAGGAGGTACTCATTTTAGCACCAGACTTTTCTGCTTCATCACCCAATGACGCAAGATCCTTTTTCATCGCATCAACCGCATCACTGACAGTCTTTGCTCCGTCTTTGGAACCAGCTTCTAAACTAGTCGCAATGCTCTTTCCTGCCTTAGTTGCTGATAATTCAACAGGAGGAACCATCTGCGCAGAGGACTTTTCTATTGATCCAAGAGCGCTAGCTGCTTGCTTGGAACCTGCTTCAAACGAATCACCGATGCTTCTACCTGCCTTGGGTGACGTCACTTCAATACTGGCTAACATGTTACTGCTTGATTTCCCGATACCATCTAAAGCGCTCGTCGACTCTTTGGCACCAGATTGAAAGGAGCCACCAAGCTCTTTGCCAATTTTAGATGCAGAAGATTCCACAGAAGAAACCAAGCTTGTGACTGATTTAACGACACTGTCATTGGCCTGATTGGCATCTTTGGCACCTGTATCAAAGTTATCACCGATTGACTTACCTGCTTTAGCTGTTGCAGATTCGGTCGTCTTTCCTAAATCATTGACCGTCTTTTCAACAGAATCTACCGCTTGATTTGCCGATTTTGCTCCTGATTCGGTATTCGCACCCATATCAGTGCCGACTTTTTTCATAACATCATCGGCATTTTTACCTAGTCGGGAAAAACCTTGTTCAACCATGTCGATCTCTTTGGTGACCTGTTTGCCATTGACGATTATATCAATTGTTACCTTACCATCACTTCGACTCATCTTCTTCACCT
Organism: Heliconius erato demophoon; assembly: GCA_018249695.1. NCBI lineage: Eukaryota > Metazoa > Arthropoda > Insecta > Lepidoptera > Nymphalidae > Heliconius > Heliconius erato. The sequence continues at coordinate 11,646 of DWQW01010758.1, forward strand.
TCTTTCGGTAGTGCATAGAGTTTCTTCAATTTTCTTAGTTCATCTTTTGCTTCTTTGTTTCCTTTTCCTGTTGGCATTTTTTTCGTTCGAATAGATACGATTTGCCGGAACCTTGTTTCATCTGGCAATCCCCCAAACAAGGCAATAAACTTCTCCCATCGCATCTTCCCTCGTTCCTCAAATAGATCGATACCGTAAGATTGATAAAATGCTGCGTAAATATTTGGCGCATCATAATCAAAAGAAAAATGCTGGTCCGC
>DWQW01010759.1:0-11904 GCA_018249695.1 Heliconius erato demophoon
TCTACCTAATGGTGAAAACCGCATCAAAATCCGTTGGGTGGTTTAGAAGAAGATCGCTTAGAAAGGCCAGACAGAGACGAAATGCGTTCTTATTTTATAAGATATAGAGATAGAGATAGAGATAATAGAGATTATTGACCATGTTCTAAAAATATCCAAGTGGTATATAATATATACATATATATACACTGAATATTTAAATATTCTTCATCCTTTCATAAAAGTAGAAGTTAAGTCATTTTATAGTCATAATGTTCTGATATGTATTTATAGATTTTGGACAGTTTTTCCTTTAAATGTTATAAAACAATAAAAAAGAAAATTATATTTATTTGTAATTAAATATTCCGACTTGTAACAGAATCGGTTATATCTTTTTCTTCTTTTACATACACTAACAACAAGATAAATCACGTCGTTGAGTTCCGCTATTCAACACGCAAAGCCGGGAAAGTAGGAAACAGAAGTGTCTTCATGTCTTCAGTCTACCGCTGCCTACCGTGCTATGTGCGGGTTAAAGCGTGAAGCAATAACAACATTAAAAACAGCAAAACCACAGTGTCAAGCGCTATCTCATAAAAAAATATTTGTAAAAACAAAAACCCCGACTGCATAAAACTAAAAAGAAAATAAACAAGCCCAATAGTTTATTAGGATTAACAGTCGGGACCTCTTTAAATTATGCAGGGTTCCTGGTAAAGATTTTATTGATTGAAGAATTACTTATAGGTCCCGACTATCAATCCTAATAAACTATTGGGCTTATTTATTTTCTTTTTAGTTTTATGCAGTCGGGGTTTTTGTTTTTACAAATATTTTTTTATTTTTCACTTTTTTGCTAGAATTCACTATGGTAATGATAATCATAATATACCTTTTTGAAATCCTCGTATTAAGCTCTTGAATTTGATACCCATATTGTGGTATTCGAAACGATTTTTTTTTTTTTCACTAAGTCCAATAGCGTCGCACAGCCGCCATGATTGTTTTTTTTAACGTCATCTATCTAAGAACACTTGGGCTATTAATACGAATCTAACGATACCTCAATTAAGTAAATCCGTTCAGCGGTTCTGGAGATATGAGGTAATAAAGAATATTACATACATACAAGATACGCGCGAAAAACATAACCCTTCCTTAGCAGTCGGGAAAAATTGTGTTAAGCACAATTATAATGATACGTTGTAATGTAACGAAATCGGTTATCTACGTATAATCGCAAATTGGACAGGTACTGTGGAATCGACTATCAATATTTGTTGGTACTTTAAAAATCACTAAGTATATCTTATCAATGGGCCTTTTTAGGATTTTTATGATATATTTTTATATAATGATTGTGTTCCTTTGTAATAGGCGGAGTTTAACGCCGTAATTTTTCTTTAGTGTCATTTTTATTTATGGCTCTAATAAAAACTACAGTGATAAACAACTAATTTAACTGAATTGAATTAACAAATTGTGACAAGTTGTCGAGTTACATTATAAATAAGTATAATTTTAGTGGAAATTTTTGTTTCTCTTTTAAAACCCTTTCATCTTTAAAGTTAAATCTTTCCTATTTTTTTTATCATTATGAAACGTAGCTAAATGTAAATGTATGTCCAGCTGATGTATCCAGCTTGTCTGATGGTGAATCACGAGGATAGGAAACTTGACACCGGGAAGCCTAAGAAAACTATAAAATTTGGGTTCGTTAGAGTTGTCTTGCTATATATATCTATTGACGAAGACCTGGACGGTGACTAATAGGACTTAAAGCCTCGTTTAGTTTTTTAAATTAATAAAAATCCTTACTAAAACGGACGTTATTAAAATCAATCCAACACCACCATGATTAATTATATTTTAAATAATAATCGGAATACTATATAATAAAGATAAATATACATGTTTTCTCTGCTTTCCCCATCCGAGACATTGCATATTGAGTGGCGAAACTCAACACTGAGCCCTGCCTACACTGTCAAAGCGGGAAATTGAAATAATTAACTCTCCAAACAGAATTGAACCCACAACCATAGCTATACTATCAACTAGCCCACTGAGCCAGGACGTCCTCCAAAAATATTAAAAAAAAAAATCTTTTATACCATTACATTCTTGTTTGTCCGTATATCGATATTCGATAAGTCCGATGTTTACAGTGACCGAGTGTCTATCGGACAGATTTACGATCACTATCGGTCGTGACCCTGGCGCGGGATTACTGTACGACTACTTTTTTTTTTAAATTTCCGCAATAAAAATATTTATATGATTTATTTGCCTTATTTTATGCAAGAGTTGAAAATCACAATTTCTCTTTTTTTTGGTATTATTTATATTATTTATCAAAAGAGAAGTTGGTCTCTTTCTTTGTTTTGTTATTATTTTACAATGTATTCAATATTTGAAAGGTTAGGTTAGGTGAAGAGAGTAAGTAGTGTTTCATATATTTAAAATATAAACTTTTATTGATGCATATTTAGTCGTACCTCACTTTTGTTAGCAAAATGTAAGCTATATATATATTCCTACTCTTTATACTTAATTAAAATAATAAAAATATAATATACCTACATACATCTAAATTTAATACCTAGTAGTTTCGTTTGTGCGTTTTTAGTCACGCACAGTCTCAGTAACGGAAAAATTTATTTATATATAAATCGTCAAAATTAAATTGAAGCTGATAATAAACTCATCAAACGATCGACATACATACATTTTCTTTTCCATTTTCAAGTATCTCTCGCATATTAGCTCTAACAGAGACTGAACCTATAACCACCTCGTATATACAGACACTCTTCAACTAGGCACATAGTTATATGATAAAGGCAGACGATCGATCATAAGTTACGTCGTAACCAGTAATTTATTATATTTGGAGTAAGTCCGGATGCTGCCAGGTATCCTGTCAACAATCAATAAATCAATTAACAATATACACCAGATAGGACTATACCACTTCTTTATCTATTAATATATCTATTGATACAAAGTGTGTTGAGTTTCATCACTAAACTTAAAAATGGGGAAGTAAGTGTCTAAACACTAGGTTCCCACCTACTCTGCTGTATGTATGATATAGTCACGCTGTATATAGCTGACTATACACGCAATTTCATAAGTTGTGATGAAGTATGAAAGTGACGAAAAGTGGAGAGTTGTTTATCAGCTTCACGATTGTTTTAGGGGTAGAAAGAAATCTTTCGATTCTAACCAAATTTGGAGACAATGTGTTTTAAGTGGCAGAAATCAACACCTCGTTTTGTCTGCCAAATCATTCTTTATATTTATTGTAAAACGGAACACAACACCGCGCTTCGTCTAATAAAGTGGTGAAATAAAAAAATAGTTCAAATACATTCGTTTCTCCAATTATAGAGAATGATGCGTTTTAATATGGATTGTCTGATATCCTGCTTTATAGGAAATAAAAAATCTGGAAATTTCATAATATTAAGACGATACAGGACCTAAAAAAATACAATGTATAAAATAGTTAAAAAAAGAAAGTAAGTTAACCCTACGCAGTCAATACTTTTTATTTGGAGTAACCAAATTAATTTGAACTAAGAAACACCACTCAATATTTAAACATTATTAAATTAATGTCATCAGGGCCATAGATTCAAATCCATTACAAGCAAATAACAAAGTTATTGTTAAGAAAGCACTGATAAACGAAAATAAAGTCGATTTTAGTAATAGTCACGGTACAGTGTGGCCACAGTACTGATAGCTTATCACCAAATTACCCTTGATAACCGTTGATGGATGATCGCTGTGCACACATATTATACACCTCGTCTCTTCACTACGAGAGTCGCTACTGGTTTAGTGAGACTAGCTAAGATATCGGGATTTTCTTACGTTTCATTCAGCTATCGATTCTTCTTAAATAAGTATTATTCGTATATTCATATAAACTTATACAAAACCATACCTAAACCTATTGAGAAATTTCATAAAGCTTTCATTATTACTGTATACCATTTCTTTCCTATTTTCTATGGCCATTTCATATATTGTGCTCTGGAATTCACCCGCGTCTTATTACGCGTTGCCACTAAACTGAAAGTCTAGCCTTAATATCTAATGTTCCAATCTGAAAAAATGTTGGAGCGTACTATATAGTATATCTATAGGTACTCATATTACAAGTCTAAATTGTTTAGCTAAAGGGCCTCAACAACTAGTTTGGATTGAAAAATATTTTTGGTGTTGGATATTCCATTTATGAAGGATATATAACTTAACTTAACTTAGCTTCACGCTTTATCCCTAGCGGGGTAGTCAGAGAGAACGGAGCGCCAAACGCTACGGATATATTACATCAGGTTAATTGTTTTGATTATTATGATCAGAGAAACCTCGGACACTTATATTGTGTCATGTGTCATACAGAACTTTTAATTATTTCCTTTTAACCATGCAGACGAAACCGCAGCTGAAAGCTAATATTTAAAAATTTATGCAACGTTATCTACTACAATATAGACTCTTTCTCTTTATGTTGATAAAAACGTAGAGTTAGATTTAATATTTCTATTAAAAATGATATCACAGTAATGCCTCGTATCAGCAGACATCTCAGATACAGTTATCAATTCCGATATATACTAATGTTATTTAAAATTGGAAATCCTAATAAGAATTTAAGATTTATTTGGATTTAGCATTCTGGAAGATTTTCTTTAATAACTTCTACATAATATTCGTGCATGTCATCGTCATAAAATATTTTGAAGGAATCTAGTGCTAAAACTAATGGTTCCCCAGTTTCAGCCCAATTTTCAAGACATGGCGTGTTGAAAGACGGAACTCAACACCGCGTTTTGTCTTCTTACTAGAGTGATGAGCCAGCTAGTTCATACTGGGCCACAGCTCCATGACGGTTTTTGCTTATATCTGTAGATGATTGTATATCTTACGTTATGGTTTTTCCGGGTCGGTCATCGGAGTACGTAATACACTTAGTTTTTTTCTGCCTACACCAGTATTAGTATGATATTAAGATTTATAAACGTATAAAAAATTTACATAACGGCACTCGAACCCGGGTGTTTTTAAAACCGTCCACCTTATTATACATACCTTCATTTAGTATGTAAATAACACTTTTAGAATAATAGAAGTTTAGCATTTGTAGTTTTGATGGTGAATAATAAAAAAGTCTACTCACGGCTATCACTGCGTACAACACCACTTTAGAGTACATATAGTTTGAACACAAATAGTAAATCACGACACAGTTTATACAAAAGTCAACCACAAACATATATATAAAAGAGAACACAAAAATTACAATAATATTAACACATAACTGAGGAAACAATGGAACGTATATAAAGCGCATCGAGTGGCAAGCATCGACTGTTATATATAAAATATGCCGTCGACAAGAGGGTAAGCGTAAATATTAGAACACCTTACAAATTCGGTCGCCGGCAGCGAGCGCTTTCATATAAATAAACTAAATACGAACACTTACTATAAAATACATAAATTAAATTAAATGTATGTTTATATATAAGTGATAAATAAATAAATTACAATATTGAAATATATAAATGACACATATTAAATAAACTATAATTATTACAATTGATTTATTAATTTATTTATCAATTTATTTATATATTTATTCCAATTTCCAAAATATTTGATAAAATTTGTTTATCACACAACAACAGTGAAAAAGGCGCGACAGGTTGTCGATTCGACTCCCAATGCCTCCAGAATTCGGCGGGAAGTAGCAACGGAAGTATCTTAATGAAAATGGAGTGCCTCAACACCAGGTTACCAGATCTCTGCTGACCCTGATATGTGCAGAATACAGCGTGACAATTAAAAAAAACGTTTTCGACTTATCAGTCCATATCAGTTGAATCTGATTTCGAATTTAAACTGACTTCTAAAGTAGGTATGTTACCGGTATTATCGGTCGGCCTTGTATACGTTTAACGATAAAACATGTATCAAAATAGCGTGTTTTATTTTCCAGAAGTTTTTCATATAATATTTTATTAACGCTTAACTTGACTCAGTGTAAAAAGAGAAGCTTTACGCTTTTCTCCACATTTTTCATAAGTAGAAGCAACCTGGGAACTTAGCGTAAAACACTCCTTTCCCTATTAGAATACTTTCGATACTTTCCTTCTCCACTTTCTGTAGAATTCTCGATGCATTGCGTGTTGAGTGACAAAACTCAACGTCATGTTTTGTTCCTCGTTACCAAAAATTAAAAAATAATAATAGTAAATATATCCTTCTCTCGAGTGGGAATCGAACCCATAAGCGCCGCGTTTAATGGCACATGCTTGCCGCGACAGCTTTAAGTAATCTAATTCAGTTATATATCTATTTGTACTTGACAATTGACTCTCGCTAACCACATACCGGCGGCTTAGAGTGTAAACAACTATAAAGCAAATTATAAGAAAAGTCAAAAAACGTATTTTTAAAAACTATGAATATATTATGCATATGTATTATCAAAATATTTTTACATATACATACATACTTTTTATTTGAGGCCAGTCGTGGCGCAGGAGCACAAAGTGTAACTATTAACCGACTGGTTCACCACTCGAGAAGATGAAATATTTCTTTAAATTTATATTTCCATTTCTGAGCTCTGGTGTCGAGGCAATGCGCGGCGTTGAGGTCTGTCAATCAACACGCGATGCCGCGAAAATTCTGCCGAATTCTTAACACTAGGTTCCCTCTGCTTACAGCAGGCTGTGTGCGGGATACAGTGTGAAGCTGATAAAAAAAATGGTTTTACAATTTCAAAAATAGATTAGATTCTCTATTATATAAAATAAAACAAAGGTCAAAATTTGTATTTGTTTTAACAAAACATTAAAACGAATTAAGCAGGTTTAGACTCTAAGTTTTAGACTTAACTCAGTTGTCGATTCTACTATTAAAAAAACATATATGCTAAAGTTTTGGATTCTTTATTATTAACTATAATTAATAAATCTATGTTTTTGAAAAGGAGATGTGATTTTTCCAAGAAGTAAGACAAAATGTGACGAGCACCGTCACAATTTATCGATAAGAAAACTAAAAATATTTTCTTCTAAATATAGCCTATAGCTCATACCTACAGACTATTGATAATATCTTATTTTAGCTTTAGATATAAATATATTGAACCAAATGTGTAACAAACAAATATTTTTACCTCACATTAATATTATTATATTTATTTAATTTACAGTTTAGAATACAGCTTTTTGTATATAATAATGAAACGCGGAAGAAGCTAAGGTTGACAAGGTTCACAAACAGAAATACGGACAGACAAAAAACTTACAATGTTAGTTTGAGTTTTAATATCTTATAAATAGGAATAAGGAGTTGAAAAAGTACTTTAATTACATTTATATGTATAGATTAAAATAACCTATTTTACATACAGCTTTTGAAGCGGTATCTGATTTTATTATTTCACATAATATATAGATGAGCCTTACTGGTTGGTTATTCCCTCGTGACATATTTTCCGGTAGATGTGTATAAATGGAAAATGTCTAAGATGTTAAACATCTTTTACTAAGGCGGCATTTCACTATTTCTAACCTGGACTCTGCAGCAGCAGTGTAGCAACATCTAATAGATATTCCAGATAAATGCTGATCACGCTTAATAATCTTTGTTAAAGCGGAATTTCATTATTTCTTACAATTTACCTGGACTATTTATATTGTTCTTTTGCAAAAATATTCAATGAACAGACTCGACGTTTTTCTGTTTTATTACAGTGTACAATAGATAGTTTTAATACATGTAAGGCCGTATATATACAAATAGCGTAAAATGGACGATTACGGGTCTGGATTTTACTCGGGAGAATGAACTATTTACCTTTTCCTCAGCACGGCGTTCAGTTCCTCTACTCAACACGTAATATCATAAAAGTCGGTCGTTCCATAGAAAATAGTGTCTTAACACTATGTATCGTATGGCTACCCTGCTATATGAAAGTTATAGTGTGAAGTTATAAAATAGATATATAATATGTTATTTTTACAATAATAATATTATTATATATTTTAAATATCTCCTTATAATTAATTCTTGTAACAAGTCTATGTAAAAAAGTAAAATAACCTATTTTTGCTGCATCAGTTTCTCTTATCTATCTATATCTATTTTTTTTATTTGCGAGAGACGAAAAGTGGAAAAAAACTGAATCCTCCGTTCTTTAATTAACTCTTATATAATTAAATCAAGTACAACATACAATCAAAATAAAATCTTGCAATTTCCATAGAGAGATTAAAGATAAAAATCTCAAGTGCAAATATTTGGACAATATTTTCAATATAAGAATATTTTTAGTTATTTTTTCTGTGACGTATAATGGTGATATGTTTAAATCATCAATTTAAAGTGGTAACTCAGGATAAGGCGATAAAGTACGCAGATTTTAAGATACGTAGATACGATGTTTTTTGTTGGACACGTCATACGTGTTTAATTTTTTTTTATTTCTTTTTTTTTGGTAAAATTATGGAAAATTACAAAATGTTATCTTATCTTGCTACAAGGCCTTGTTTGTTAGATATTTTTGTAAAGAAAAATATGTACTATAGTAACTAGAATCTGAGTAAGCAAATAGCAGCGTCAAGACACCGTTTTTAGGGTTTCATGCGCAAGGAATAAAATCTCTCTCTGACTGTCCATCCGTCACAAAGTTGTATCTCATTAACCGTTATAGACAAACAGTCGAAATTTTCACAGATAATGTATTTCTGCTGCTGCTATAACAACAAATACTAAAAATCAGCATAGAATATGTATTTAAGACAAAATGTATTTAAGAGGGGTCAGCAAACGTGATTTTTTGCCGTTTTTGTAGATAACAAGATTCCGTTACCATTCCCTAATAGTACAGAACACTATGTGCACGCGTCCGACTCACATTTAGCGAGTTTTTTGTCTCCATTAGAAAAAATTGTCAGTTGCCAATAAATAAAAATGCTATTTCTTAAATTGCCACAGATAAATATAAATATTAAAGTACATGTTTATAACTGAAAATGAACCAAAAATCTATTGAAATAATGCAACAAGTCAATTTTTTTTTGTTTTAATATAACAAAAACAAAAAAAAAGATCAAATTTATAATTTCCAAACAACATAAAGTGTAAGTTGTGTACCTACAGGCTACGAATACCAGTATATGAGAACAATATACAGAGTGGACAGGATATTTTCACTTAAATTTGCACCCTATTACAAAAACCACAGGGTGTAGAATTGCACATATCAGGCTGTAAGGGGGATGAGACCCCATGAGATGCCATCAATCGTGCTTGACGCTCCTATGGGAGAGACTCGTACGTTCCGGACAATAGACCGGGAGCCGGCCCCGGATTGCTTATACGCTTTGTATTTTGCTATGTGGCGTGAATAACGTGATATTTTCATATATTCTTTATGAATTCTGTTCTATGTAATGCCATTTCATCGAGCTAAGCTGCTAGAGAATGAAAATGAACGTTTTCGCTGCTTATTTCACAAAATGCAGTGAATTATTAACTATAACTATCAATTTTACTATAACCATTAAATTTATTTTATTATTATTTCATACAATTAATTTGAATTTTACTATTAATAGGCTTATTTCTTCATACTTCATAAGTTAGTCAAAATATTATATTGTCTTATATTATAGTTTACATTATAAAGACATTTTTAAACTGGACCTTTCGAATACCCCAGAAATTTTTAATCAAAAGACACTCCGACAAAAAAAATCTAATACTTATATTTAACTTAATATTGTTATAAGTACATAACAAAAACAATCTTATTTGAGGTCGTCGTGGCAAAGGGCACAGGCGACTGCAACGCGATGGTTGTAGGTGTGATTCCCACTCGGAAATCACACTTACATATTTTATTTTTTAGATATTTTATTTTTCTTCGCTTGCTTCGCTTCGTGGCGTGATAAAGCGCGCGGCGTTGAATTTCGCCACTGCCTCGAAAATTCGGCGGAAAGTGGTGAACGGAGTGTCTTAACACTAGGTTTCCACAGCCTACCATGCTAATACAGCGTGAAACTAACAAAAAAATCTTAATTTAAATCCAGCAAGACATTTCACTTTACCATAAATAAAAGAAAATAATTATAAAGTGACATTTTCTTAAGACCTAAAATTTATTTATTTTAATAAACATATAAATAATTACAGTTGTTTCTTCAATTCACCACTTAAAAGCTCATCGCTCACGGCCGTGTCACATCTAGATAATTTTGTGCAAAAAATATTTTAGTAATTCATCAAAAGCGATAATAAAGAATCTTCACAATAAGAAAAGAACATTGTACTTTAATTAGTCAACTTTGTTTTTGTTAGTTTTATAATTAATTAATTAATTATAATTAAATAAGAGGCCAGTCGTGGCGCAGCGGCACGAAGTGTGACTGTAAAACCGACTGGCTATGGTTCGATCCCCACTCGAGGAGATGAAATATTTACTTAAATTTATATTTCCATTTCTTCGCTCTGGTGTCGAGGCTAAGTACTGCCAGTCAACACGCAATGCGTCCAGAAATCTGCAGAAAGTGGGGAACGGAGTGTTTTAACACTAGGTTCCCTCTGCCTGCCTGCTCTGCTGTGTGCGGGATACAGCGTGAAGCTGATTTTTTTTAATTTAAATAAGTCTTACAATATAGTAATTTTCTCTTTAGCTTAGTAAAGGCGATATACTGATAAATATTTCGAAATATGTAACAAATTTTAATGTGGTTTGTATACACGAAGTAATTCAAATAGATTTATGTATGAAAATAATATAATAGAAAATAAGGTATATATTAAAACCAATAAATATGAAAAAAATACGATGATTTAAAAACATATTTTTAGGCAAGTCTACCTAACCAAGAAACAACGATAATCATATAATTCACGCGAGCGGTGTCGCTAGCGGAACATTAGTAACTCATATTACTATATCCTTATACATTTTGAACATTTTGAGGGCAACAAAGACAATTTTAATTGGTCACTCTGTAATCCACTTCCTGTTAATGTTAAGGACATTAAAAGTACGCCGAGTTGAAAGCTCAATCCCGGGCTTTAGGAACTAAATCAAAATTAAAATCAAATTACATTACATTAAAATTACACAGAGGAAACCTATGAAGAAGAGAGAGACTTAGGTCACTCAATATTTCTGTAACTTCTTAATATTATAATGATTTCGATCGTTTTATATTGTCAGGTAAATTACATTCAATCATTTTTGTTTATCAGCTTCACGTATATTTGTCCCGATCCCGCGCACAGCCAGGTTAGATAGAGAGAACTTAGAGTTAAAACAATTCGTTCATAATTTTCTATGGATTTCACAATAAATATAAAAAATATTTGTAAAGACAAAAACCCCGACTGCATAAAAATAAAAAGAAAATAAACAAGCCCAATAGTTTATTAGCACTAACAGTCGGGACCTCTTTAAATTATGCGGGGTTCCTGGTAAAGATTTTATTGATTGAAGAATTACTTATAGGTCCCGACTGTTAATCCTAATAAACTATTGGGCTTGTTTATTTTCTTTTTATTTTTATGCAGTCGGGGTTTTTGTTTTTACAAATATTTTTTATTTTTCACTTTTTTGTTAGAATTCATTATGGTAATGATAATCATGATATATATATCTTTTTGAAATCCTGAAATTGAGCTCTTGAATTTGATACCCACATTGTAGTATTCGAAACGATTTTTTTTTGTTTCACTTAGTCCAATGGCGTACGACAGCCGCCATGATTATTTTTTATTAACGTCACCTATCTAAGAACACTTGGGCTGCTAATACGAATCTAACGATACCTCAAATATGTAAATCCGTTCAGCGGTTCTGGAGATACGAGGTAATAAAGA
>DWQW01010760.1:0-11904 GCA_018249695.1 Heliconius erato demophoon
AAGCGTAAGTTGACGGGACAGTTTTTGCTCTCGTAAAACCAGTATACGTGAGCTGCGCATACGCACATGCGTTGTAATCTATACATGTATCTAAATAATAAAAGATGTTCCTTTCGAGTCCATTTAAGTTTCAAATAGATTAAATAATGAAATATTATGATTAACTAAGATAAAATTGTGAAAGCCCAAGAGTATTTTAAAGTATTAATGAACACTTACATATTTAATGTCAAAGTGAAGCTGGTGTGTTCACTATATGCATCTTTGCATTTTTTTAACCTAGTACAGGACGGTTGCATGCGTCGTCGCGCTGTGAGTCAGCGTCTGACTGTAAAATGATGGTCGTAGATTCGATCCCCATTCGTGACATTTTAATTTCCCCACTCTGGTAAAATAAAAAGCGGTGTCGACTTTCGCCATTCGACACGTGTCTCAACAAGACTGGTTCTGCCTATGTGCGGGACGCAGCTATAAATAATAATAAAACATACTTTTTTTAAACATAAAATATTAAAAAAACTCTTGCTATTTAGTCTGATTGTACAGAGCAGAGCTAAGTTCTACGGAATATGAAAAGCAGTGTGATATCTTATTCAATGTATAGAATAAATAAATTATGTTAAAAAATACTACTAGCACACCAACAACTCCACAGTAAATCTGTAGAGTAGTATCGTAAACGTAAACGTTGTTTCTTACAGTTTATTATTATTTGCTTTATTATAATAGCCTCCAAGCTCCTTCAAAATGTATACCAAAATGGCGACCATAAAATATTTAACCAGACCGACTAGTTATAGTTTTCGTTTATCTTCATGTTGATACTAACTCATATTTAACTCTTGTTTTATATTAAAAAATATATTTTTAATATAAAACAAGAGTTAGTATCAATTAAATTTAAAAATATATTTTTAAAATGTTACAATTTTTTTTTATGAGCAATTATAGATTCCGAAACGAAAGTCTCATTACTGATTAAAGTGCCAACATTATGCAATAAATTTAAAAACACGGTATTTTTTTAGAAAAAAAAAACTTTTTTTTTATTAAAATGAGGTTAACAAAAAATCTGGTTTTGGGTGAAAAATGAATGAAACAAATTAAAATGCAACATCTGGGCTTCCAACTATATAATGAAGGAAACATTTTAAAAATACGCTCCTTACTTTTTTTTTCTCTTATGTTTGTAACAGAAAAGTTATAAGAACTGAGAAGTCAATAGCAAAGAAAAGAACAATTATCGCTTTTAAATTAAACTCCATCCACTATATTTTATACTCTATAGATGTGGATACCTGTATATAAAAATTTTAAATATTTCTTTATAAAATACAAACCATTTTGTTTTTGTCTAGTCCTTACACCTCTTGTTAATTTTTATTTCTGATACGTAAATTAAGTTTCCTTTAACTTTTACTATGAAAGCTTTTACTGAATTTTGGGTAAATACATATGATTATGTAATTCAAACGTAGCTGCAACGACTACGATCAAATGTGACAATTTTAATGGAAATGTCACTTAAAATTATGTGTGTATTAATTTAATATTTTTAATTCCCCACGGACGAGTGAGACGAAGTGACTCACCAAGTCTCTCTACAAAAGAATATCTCTTATTTATTTGACATGTATCCATAGTAAAATATATATTATATATAAATATATACTAATAACACATAGATATTTTACATTTATCAGGATCGAGAAATAAAAACTCGTTTGTCGAATATTTTCCAGCGGCAAGTGAGTTCTTTTGTAACGGCAAGCACTCAGATGAGATACTGTCGGGCTATTTATCAAATACGTGCTTACTATGTGTAAAAAATACAATAGGTGTGTATACGAAATGAACTGGCCATATATTAATGCTGGTCGTTTGATAGTCTATTAGAAGATTATATTCTTACTTTGCGTTCTCGATATTTAGTCACGTTTGCTCGACAAATATATGAAAATTGTTCACATTGCACCTTATTTTCTGTACATAACATTAAGAAATTAAAATTACACCCGACTCTCTGAAGCCTAATTAGTTAAATATAAGATATCCACGCTAATAATTCAAATAAACAATATAAAAGAATACTTATTTAGAAAACGTATAAAAATTTTGAACCTCCTGTTCGGTTTCCAGAACTTTCCTAAGTGTAAAATAACACTTTAAAAATGTTCAAAAATACAAAAGAAATAATTATATAACCATATTCACATGCATATATCAAATACGCTGTGCATTTCATTTATTTTCCATTTATAGAAAAAAAAATCGATAGCAAACGAGATATCGATTCTACAAACAATAGTAGCGAATAACTGTTTTGAAACGTATTACAAAGTATAGGCGTGCACGCGTGGGTGGCGACCAGCAGAACCTGACCTTTGACTAATGGAACCAAACATGACAAGTGATCTAGAATACCTATTGTTAAGAAATCGATAGGCGAATTTGGCTATCGCTTTGATAAGATTTGTGGAAAATATATTGTGTTTTAATCTTGTATAATAAATCTGTTTTACGGCACCCTTAAAGATTATGTTCTAAAGCTAAGATTTTCGTATAATTTTCGAAGTATAAAGCATTCTATGTACCTATTTATTAAAATTTCTGTACACTAAAGGACTTAATAATATATATTATTAAATATAGTTAGGAGTTAATGGAATATCCTAAATTGATAACAGCTGATAATTCGTTTCGATTTATTTAACAGTTGCTTTTAACTATACTGTTTATCAAAATACAATGTACTTGGATATAGGTTGGTGATGAATTTAAAGAAAAAACTACAGTGACTTTTTTTCGTGATTCGTGTATGAGACTTTTTTCACATTCATGCACGCCTTACATTTTTTACGGTTGACGTTCTCTACTTTCCACTTCGTTTTATTCAAACCAATCTATTTGTATATAATTTCACGCTGTATCCAGCATATAACAAGGATAACAGAGGGAACCTAATGTTACGGCACTCCAATCTCTAATTTCTGTCGAATTTTCAATACATCGCGTCTTGAGTAGCACAACTTAACGCCGCGCTTTGTCTTGTTCCCCGATCGAGGAAAAGCAATCTCCCGAGTGGTCATAAAATCATTTTCTTAAATTAATCTCTAATTTTCTTAATAATTTGAATTAAAAAATATAATAATAAATGTGATACATATGTCCGAGTATGCCTATTTTTTTGTAGCTTCACGCTATACTCCGCACATTAACAGAGCTAGGAAAATGTAAAAAATAAATATATTTCCTCGAGTGGGAATTGAACCCACAACCGGTCGCGTTTACAGACGCACGCTTGTGCCCCTGCGCCACGGCGGTCTCAACAGCGAGTATTCCTAGTAAGTATAATTTAAGCATCAATATAGCTAAGACCAGACGGCTTGGAGACAGACTTTCATATGTCGACCTTTACTTAACAACTACTGGTACGTATCTCGTATATAGATAGGTATTTACATCCTTTTTCTGTTGCTTCATTTTGCATTCACTTATGAATCAGTAAGTTAGTCTTACTGTCGACTGTCACCTGCAATACTTAAATGTATCCAATAGTTATTTACCGGTATTTTTATGATACTTGTAATTTTTTTTCTTTTATATTGTTCAATAAGTATTAAATTATACCAACTTATTTTGTATAACTCGAAAGTGTCAAAAATCATTAATAGCAACGAAGGGAGTGTCTAGACACTAAATATTCGTCGCTAAAGAAAGCGAAAAAAGATTAATTAAAACAATTAAATTCCTGAAATTCCGTATTTTAAATTTCTCAAACAAACACAATATAGTATTTTATTTTTCTTCATTATAATTCAATAAGGGAGTATTAGCGCAGTATAACATTTTTAAAACAAAAAACAGCTTTAATCTATTTAATAGTGTTAAACCACTTCGTTACCCACTACACAAAAATCAAAATCGCGCTTTATCATTTTACCTGAGAGAACGAATGAAAACGATGCATTCCTCCGGGTGGGAATCGAATCCACAACCATCAACTCACAGGCAGACGCCGTGTCACTGTCACCTCTTAATATTTTAACTATGCATACGCTTTAAATTCGTAGATCCATTGTCTGCTCAAATCGTGTCACGCAATTTTATCTCTTAATTGGCTATATGTTGTAACAATTATGATCAGATTGAAATTGTAATGGTAGATTTAAATCAATCTACATATTTTTATTATGTATTTCTTAATTATTTTTATTAATTTTTTTGCCTAAAGCTAAGTTCGTTAACTAAACAACATTCGGTATAAAGACACAGTTAAATTATAATGATGGTTGAAATGTTATTTGAACTTTTAATTGTAATTTTATATTGACGATATACGTAAACTTTAATTAACATATATTTCAATATTGGAAAAAAATATATATGTAATAAAATATTATATTTTCATATGTATACTATATTATAGTCAACGCAATGCCTCGAGGATCCCGTGGAAAGCGGGGAACGGAAATCTTTATAAGAACAGAGTGTTTTAACACTAGGTTTCCTCAGCATACCCTACTATGTCCAAGATATAGCGTGGAGAATTTGAGGTTGTCTTGACGCAGAATTAGGCTAGGCTAGGATTCCTCTGTCTACCCTTCTATATGCGGGATGCAGCAAGAAGCTAAGAAAGCAATTTGAGAGAAATTGACAACATTCATTTAAGATACTCCCAATAGCAGTAGTTAAATGTTAAAAATTTAAATAAACGCTTAAATTTTTGCCCAATTTAAAGAAAAAAGTAAATAAAGTAGGTAAAATTCTACAACGACTGTGTCACTCGAACCGAAACGGATCTGAAACGTCCGCGAACCGAAACTTTCACAAGTATTCAACAACCATTGCGTTTTTATAATGAAAGAATTCAAATTAACGTCAAAATAATCATACATCTTAATTTATGGAACATGTTTTGTGAATTTCGTAATACATTACGTACATAGAGTACCTATCATTATCCTTTATAAAAAAATTCAAGCGATTATATATTCTATGTCTAAGTGATAAGGTGCTAATTTCTACATGCGAATTATTTTTTTGAGGGACTTGTATGTGTGTACCTACTATTGTATAGAAAGTTGCTCCAAAATCATGCATGACAACGTTACTCAATAAGTAAACTAGAAAAATGTAGGCCAATATAATGTTTAGCGTAAAATAATTATTTTTTTCTTCAGCTTCCCGCTGTATCCCGCACATAGCAGGGTAGGCAGAGGGAATCTGGTGTTGAGACACTCCGTTCCCCACTTTCCGCCGAGCTCTGAAGGCATTACGTGTTGAGTGGCGGAACTCAACGCCGCGCTTTTGCCTTGACACCATAATTATATCTTTTTAGTTTACACGCTTACCGTTTTTTTACATACACTATTCACAAAAATTTAGTACAAAATTTGAATGGAATCTGAGAGGTTTCCTCAACACGTTATAATCACTATAAATTGATATAGCGAAATAACATTTTTTTGTTTCAGCAAGTGACTCACTTGTTGGTAGCGGTCTAAAATTTAGAAAGTTGATTTAATGATCGCATTAAGAAAAAAAAACTCAATATTTGTTACAACATCACATTCCTTTATATCAACGTTTTATCCTGTTTCAGTGAAAATAAAATAAGGTCTTTTTTTGTACAAAATATGACTGTAAACGCGACCGGTTGTGGGTTCGATCCCCACTCGGGGATATGAAATATTTATTTAAATTTATATTTCCATTTCTTCGCTCTCGTGTCGAGGCAAAACGTAGCGCTGACTACTCAACACGCAATGCCTACAGAATTCGGCGGAAAGTGTGGAACAGACAGTCTTAACCCTAAGTTCCCTCTGCCTACTCTGATGTGTGCGGGATACAGCGTGAAGCTGATTTATTTATTTTATTTATAATTATTATAAAATCGCTTCCTTTCTTCACTCTCCGTTATTATATTTTTTTATAAATTTTGTCCCTATATACAATTCAATTTAATAACATATGAATTCATAAAATATAATAATTCAGTACGTATTTGTATAATATTAGTTTGTGGTCAGCCTAATACAGGAACAAATGGAAGTAATCAGCGGAGACAGCTTAAAGTAATGATACTCTTATTCTTAGGGATGTAAGAATAAAATTCACTTACTCGGTGATGCTGTAGACCTCTTCGTAATAGCGTATCTGACCACAATGGCTTTAGGGTAGGTGTTCAGAGAGCTCTACCCAGCTATATAGCGCATATAGCTTTGAATGTGATGAGTGTGAAAATGTTTAATAAAATTTAATATTATTTAAATGGAAATATAGATAAATAAATATATAACTACTTTACCCTTATTTTTCTATATTTCCTTAGTCATAATTTTAATTATCAAGAAATAAAACATATATACACAAAATTATAGTAACATATGTGTAAAATTAAATAATCAAGATAATTTTAATTATCAAGAAATAAAACATATATACACAAAATTATAGTAACATATGTGTAAAATTAAATAATCAAGATAATTTTAGTGCTGTTAATATTATTTTTTTTACGTTATAATTACAGTATTTATATATTTACAAAAGGAATAAAATATAAATTCAGCTTCACGCTGTATCCCGCACACAGCAGCATATTATAGTCAACGCCATGGAAAGGGTTACCCATTTTCTGCCGAATTCTGGAGGCAATGCCTGTTGAATGGTAGAACTTAACGCTGTATTTTGCCCCGACACCAGAGCGAAAATGGAAATATAAATATAAATAAATATTTCATCTCCTCGAGTGGGGATCTAACCTACAACCATTATTTTTTACAGTCACACTTTGTGCCACGACGGGTCTCTCATAAATTAATTTCGTTAAATTCCCATTTACACAAAATAAATTTAATTCACTACTCGCAACGTATATCATGGTAGCACAGTGCACAACAAGCCTTACAGAATCAATCACATACTTCCACGAAGATAACGGACCTCACCGGCGTCTTTTGTACTTTCTTTTTTATTTTAT
Source organism: Heliconius erato demophoon (assembly GCA_018249695.1). NCBI lineage: Eukaryota > Metazoa > Arthropoda > Insecta > Lepidoptera > Nymphalidae > Heliconius > Heliconius erato. The sequence goes on from DWQW01010760.1 coordinate 6,986, forward strand.
AATTAAGCAGTTTATTGCAAACAGTCTTATCGCGCAGTATCAAACATGTGATGTCCGAATATACTATTAGGAAGCTTAATTGCTATTTGCTCTCATAGAAGCATATAAGTATATATGGAGAACGAGGAAAACTGAGATATTGGTCACTATTTTTTACCCCCAAAGAAGAAGTGCTGTGTCAGTATCTGTATGTGTGCCTGTGGCATCGAAGCTCCCAAACGGATTAACTAATTTTGATTTAGTTTTTTTTTATTTGAAAGGCGCTTTAATCGAGTGTTCTTTTTTCTTGAGCTATGACTCAAAAAAATATGTATAGCCATTTGAAAATTATCAGATTTTCGTGTCAGTTTTTAATTATCAATTATTCTCCTCTGATTTTATAATATTTACAAACGGTTTTAAAAATTTTGGAATAATTTGAGACATAATAGCTGTGATCTTATTCAATCATATTTAAAGTAATTAAATGCTAAGAATAAGATTTCTTAGCGAACCTACCGTATTAGTTATGAAACATAAAATAATGTAAGAAAAGACGCAGTAGCGCAATGTAATGTAGAACTTGAACTTTGAACTCACTTGTTTCTAGCTGTCAGTATGATCGGTGTACGCAGGAGCGCTGTCTGTCAGCAAATCGTTGAACTAAAAAATATATTTTCTGTTATATTTTTTGCGCTATAAAAATTACTATAAAAAAACTACATATTAAAAAGTCACATTTTAAACATATTATTTTTTTTAATTACAAAAATGAATTTAAATTATTATTTTTCTTAATAAAACAATGGCCAACGTTAAAAATATAAGCTGTGATCTTATTCGCAAGTAATATTTGATAATGTATGTTATAACATATAGGTATCGGTCTATGATTCAGTGCCACATACTATGCTCTTAAAGGTCTTGGGCCTATATAAGATTGATATGGTTTTGACATTGACATGTAAAATTGTTTATATAAAGAAAAGTTTGATTATTAATTAAAAAGTATGCTGAGCAGAATTGAGTTCTAAATTACTTATTTAAATTTACTATAATAATAAACAATGGAAAACCACATAATTTTGTTAGAACCAATTCTCAAATTGCTATAATAATACGAATTTTCTATGCATTACGATGTCTCAAGAAAATCAACATTCAGCCGAATAGTATTCAGCCAATATCAGCTATAGGAAGGTACAGGCTTAAGATTACAATACTAATTTATTTTTGTTGATTTTATTTTACGAAATATGTATTAACTTGTTGAAAATATGTATATTATAATTGTTAGAAATATAGTCCATTATTTTTATTAATGAAAATAATGGACTATCCTTTATTTTTATTAATGAAAAATCAGCTTCACGCTGTATCCCGCACACAGCAGGGTAGGCAGAGGGAACCTAGTGAAAGACACTCCGTTCCCCACTTTCTGGCGAATTCTGGAGGCATTGCGTGTTAAGTGGCAGAACTCAACACCTCGCTTTGCCTCGACACCAGAGCGAAGAAATGGAAATATAAATTTAAGTAAATATTTCATCTCCTCGAGTGGGGGATCGCACCCACAACCAGTCGGCCTTAGAGTCACACTTTGTGCCGCTGCGCCACGACTGGCCCCAACTTAGACATGGTTAGAAATAATGTACTATATATTATTTTTATTCGTAGCCAATACAATGCAAGTTAGGCAAAATCAATATAAAGGTCAGTTTTGTTTTTTTTTACTTTCGAATGACTTAGTAATGTACGTGTACCTACATATCGACAAAAATCAGATTTACACTCACTAGAGCAGGTTTACACTTTAAGCCACCGATTTTATAACTTTTTTCCTCTTACGAAATCAAAAGCCACCCAACGCATAACTACATCAGAAAAACGCTAATTTTAATTAAAAGTTTTCCTCCAAATAAAATCATCAATGAAAGTATGAATGATGAGTTTTCTTCATCTACTAACATTCAGTGCGGTCGACGAATCTAGGCCGCCCTAATTTAGGTTTTCTAAACTTTTGCGCATAGTTCACACGGAAAGAAAATAAGCAAGAGTAAGTAAATCAAATCTGCGCAGCCATCTGCAGCTAGCTTCAGAGAGGTTACGACTCGCCGATCATACTGTACTCCTTTTTGAGGGATAGACAGATAGACTATTATTTCTATTATCTGTATTTGTTATCATATATATATATATATATATATATATATATATATATATATATATATATATATATATATATATATATATATATATGATAACAAATACAGATAATAGAAATAATAGTCTATCTGTGTACAATATTCCAATTCCGTAGTCAAATAAGTTCTATTATCTGTTTACGCGCACGTGCGCACACGATTATCCCAGTGACCCGGGGACCCGCTACTTATTGTCCGGCCGCTCATAATAGATACGAAGATATTGCCTTTCTCTTTATATATACATAATAATGTTTAGTTTAAATATTTTTACGTAACTATAATATATTTATGTATAAGTTAAATCAGCAGAACCTAGCGTTAAGACACTCTGTGCCCCACTTCACGCCGAATTTTTCGAGGCATTCCGTGTCGAGTGGTGAAACTCAACGCCGGAAATGCCTTGATGCCAGAGCAAATAAATTAAAATGTTAATAATAATGGAACCTACAACCGCCGCGTTATGGGTTCGACTTACACGAGGAAATGAAATATTCAATATTTTTATTTCTTTGCTCTGGTGTCGACGCAATGCGCGTCGTTGAGTTGACCACTTAACACAAAGAATTCTCACAATTTGCATCCAGAATTTAAAGAAAAGTGGGAAGCAGAGTTTTTTAACACTATGCTCCCTCTGCCTAATCTGCTACATGCGTGATATAGCGAGAACCTGAAAAAAAATATAAGTAAATATTCAAACCGGATGTAAAGCAAGTAATAATCGCGAAAGAACAGACAGTCAGTGTTAGGTAGTTTATAGATCAAATTAGGTTATTTTTATAACAGAAAATTGTTCACCAGTAATAAACTTATAAAGCATTAAATGAAATCTATTCGTATTTTATTACACTCAACTGATTGGAGAATTCCGAACATGCAGATGTTGTAAACACATTATTATCTTTTACTGTTTGCGTTTAACTGTGTAATTGAATGTTCCCTTTACCTAGTTTCTTTTTTTTTTGATACAGATAGAAATAAAAAAATAGAACAAAGAATATATGTATAATATTTTAAAATTGTTTTGTTATATAATATATTTTTTAAAATAAAAGAAATATAGTTGTATTCCGAGTACATATATTTTGTTCAATACATTCAAATGTGATTAGGCAAATAGAATTCTTATTTCTAGACGAAGTGGCAATATACAGGCACCCCGCCATCTTGCCGCGGGCTATACAACCAATTGGCGCGAGTTCTTTCAAAAATTGGCGTAATTTTTTTCTCTATTCATTTATTTGTTGTATTGTATCCATTCAGCCAGTTATTAAAAAAGTATTAATTTAAAAATAATAATAATAACTTAATGTAGATTATTGAAGATAAAACAATATTTTACGTATAATTCAATACTAACTACCTCTATATCTACACGTACATATTTGATACATATAGATATTTTTAATAGATAGATGATCGAAATCATATCCACATCTTTTCTTTTTAATTTGCTTATTTGTTTTTTTTTTAATAAATTAGAAAATACAATTATATATTTTCATTACAGCTACAAAATCATATCATATAAAGGCCGTAGTGGCGTAGTGGCACCACGTCTAACGACGACTTAAGCACGAAAATTGTGGCTTCAAGCGAGGGAATGAGTTTTTACCACTTCCTTCCATAGTTATCGAGACAAAACGTGGCATTGAGCTTCGCCACTCACCACGCCATATCTTGAAAAAGGACGCTCTGGGCGGAATGTGGGCAATGAAGTGATTTAACACTGCATGAAGCTAAAAATACATCATATACCTATACATTTAAAGAATTATATCGATTTAGATCCTTGACTTATATCTGTGCCTATATGCTATATAATATCTAATATGTCCCAATAGCCGGAGGCGCAATGCACCTAAAGGAGGGTGACTAAATAACGGATATTGAACAAAAGTGAATGAATTAGGAAAACCGTTTCGTACGCAATGTTTCCAGCCCTACTATTTTCTATATAGAGAGTATAAATCACCATTGCAATATGAGTGACTAATAATAAATATAAAAGTTATATTTTTAATTTTTTCCTCTTTTATATTTTTATATGTTGCACATTGCACTTCTGGCAGAAAAACTCCACTCAGTTTTATAATATTTATTGTAAGATTTTAAGAAATATTTACGGAATGAACAACACACAGCAGGGTAGGCAGAGGGAACTTAAGAAGCTAGTGTTGAGACACTCCATCTTCTGTTAACCACCTCCCTTCCCCTTGACCTATCAAGGAAGATGTATAAAATATTTTTTCTTTTTAATCATAGCATTTCATGTACTATTATTACTATTGGTTTATTATAATTAACCAATAGGTTTAATTCAAATCATCAACATTGTTTATATTTTTTTTTATTTCCCATTGAATTTTTTTGATTTATAATTAATATTTACATGCGCAAAGAAAGGGAAAACTAGTAGTATTCTAAATAATAGTATTCCAATCACCACTTTTACATTATTAAATTTTCTGCTCAGCCAAGTGCTGTCACTTGCATATTTTGCAGCATACAGACACATCCAACTACACATATTTAATTCCATACAAATAAAGGCTACTTTAGTAACAAATATGTAATATCTAATTTGATCATAGTACGTAAAGTTAGTTGTTCACTCGAATGATCGCCAATCGCAATGCGTTTGCAGTACCTACTAATTAATAATCGCCTTGGGGTGGGGTTTGAGTTTAACAACGGTTCTCGATAATAAATATCATACTCACTGTTTAATCTTTGTAA
>DWQW01010761.1:0-11904 GCA_018249695.1 Heliconius erato demophoon
CGCGTCTCCTGGAGTCTTAAATAAATAAGTATTTTTCTTTCCTAAGCGTGGAATAACACTTTAAAAAAAATGTTTAAAAGGTTATTTGTTGTTATGTTTAATTGTGGATAGGTTTTTTGTTAAATTTAAATTAGTTTTGTAAGTTCATTAATGGTTTTGATGGTATCGAAGTGATCGATTTATTATGTTTTTTAGTTTTACGCGGTAGGCAGAGGGATTCAGGGAACCTAGTGTTAAAACATTACGTTCACATTAAGACACTTTTGTTCTTTATTTTCTGCCGAATTTTAGAGGTATTACGTATTGAATGACAAAATACAACACTTTGCTTCGTTACCAGAGCGAAGAAATGAAAATATTAAATATTTTACTTCCTCAATGGGAAATCGAACCCACAACCTGTCGCATTTACATTCCCATGCGCCACGACTGGCCTCTACCAAATTGAATATAATATATAAATAAACAAAATTCCATAATTATATTTTATATTTTTATACTGAAGCTTAGCGAAAGCACCCGAAACGCGCGCTCCATCGTCACTTGTCACAATAAAAATTCCAAATATCTTGTCCTCGCGATCTTTGTTGTCTTTTTAAAAAGGTTTTTAATATTCTTCCACCGTCTTTCCCTCTCTATGGCAATTTCGCGTTGTTTTAAAGCAGACAAATTGAGCTTTTTTGTTTATACAAGTTGCGAACAGTTGGAGCGTAGGTAATCTCTTTTACGTTTGTAGGATTCGAGAATGCTCACAGAGTATTCTTTTTCATTCATTTCGTCAACGCTTCCTAGCTCTTGTCCACGTTATTTCCTTTCCTGAAACTGGAATTCCTCACGGACGGGCGCGCGCTCGCTGTGCGTGTAAATTTTTAAACTTAGTAATGTTTCTAGCTTCTTTCTTTTACTTTTTGCGTCTGCGTCTTTTATTCTTGTTCCCATTTGTCGTTGTTGCGGAGATTTAGTTTCGTTCGTATAAACAGAATGGATTCAACAAGGCGAAAAATAGATTTCACCACAAATATAGTACAAATTTGAACTTAAAATAAAATATAATAAATTATCTTCACGCTGTATTCCGCACACAGCTGGGGAAGCTAGTGTCAAGACACTCCGATCCCTACTTTCAGCCGAATTCTGGAGGCATTGCGTGTTGAGTGGCGGAACTCAACAACGCCTTTACTTCGACACCAGATCGAAGAAACAGAAATATAAGTTGAAATAAATATTTAATCTCCTCGAGTGGACAATTGAACCCACAACCCGTCGCGTTTACAGTCCAGTCACATTTGTGCCCCAGCGCCACAACTCTTAAACTTTGAGCTCAAAATTAACCACAAGTGTAGAGTTGCAACTCAAAGTCTTCGCAAATTGCATTCAGCACCAGCAGTCGGAGCAAGACATCAGTACAGATGCAAATTAGTCGTCACCACCAGCCGGTGCCAATTAGCGGAGTCAATGGGATACATAATGCTATGAGTGTTTCCCAATTTAAGGTAGACGTAGACGTATATTAACATTACAAGGCGAGCTAACAAGGCGTTTCGCGTACAAACAGCTAATTTGAACTGTCATGTGAACGGTATTTTGTGGTTGCTTTGCGTTTGTAAACCGTTTAGATGTATGTGAAATGTTGATTTTGTAATATTGGTAATGATATTTATTTATTGTGTTATGTTTCATGTTTAATTTTTTTTCTTCGCCAGAGTAAAGAAGCAAGTGCGGTGTAAGAGAGTTTCGGCTCTCAACGCGGTATACCTCCAGAAAGGCAGGTGGTTTGATAAAATGAAAAAGTGAAGTGGTTGCGGCAATGAATGACTTAATGGAGTGTCTTAACGTTAAGTTCCCAAATTCTCTTTGCATACCCTGCTATAGCGTGAAGCTAAATTAAAAATAAAATAAAATACAATTTTTACACACACTTGCTCTTTACAATTGATTCATACATTTAAAAACACACAAACAATTAAAACATACAAAAGAAAGGAGATTACAATATGTACAAAACACAACATCTCAACACACCTCTAGGTCGTAGCAGCCAAGTTAACGTTCATTATTGAAACAGCAAACGGAAGCGGTCCGAGATTACTTTACATTTCTCTGTTTGCTGAAACAAAATGCACCGGAGAAACGGCGACTCCCATTCGAGTCCACCTCCTCCGGTGATAAAAATAAGTGCAAAAATTCATAAAAGTAAATGAAATAAAAGTTCACAATAGCAAAGACAAACCGGCCCCGGGCGGAGAGACCAAATTATCTTTTTTGCAGCGTCTTCGGTCTTTAAGAATTCTCTTTTAAATTGTGTTTTGGTTTTGGTCCTTTTGCCTTTGCGCGTGTCCTTTGGCCGGTCGCCCCTGCATTAATAACGTGGTCTAAGGAGCTTGTTTTTATGTGAATCTTTTTGACGTAGCGCGAACTGTGCTGTGGCGGCGTCTGTTTGTCGGGTTTATATTCAAATTTCGTAATTGACGAATAAATAAGTGTCTTTTAACATATAAAAAAGTTTTGCTTAAAAATATTTTTTTTAGGGGAATTGTTAGGGAATTATTTAAGGAATCGTAATTTTTTTTATTCTTTCATTCCTTATGTTTTGCTAAACTAAGTAAACAAATAAATAAAATTAAGTTCTTATATGAAGACACCAGTGCAGTGCGAGTTGGAGTCGCCCATCGAGAGTATCAAATCAATTTCAAGAGAAGCTGTACTTTTTAAACATTTTTTAGTGTTATTCCACACTTAGGAAAACTCCTGGTCGGATTCCAGGAGGCGCGGGTTTGAGTCCCGCTACGTTCAAAATTAGTTAATACAAATATAAGTTTGTAAGATTTTTCACAAAATTCTGCACAACTATGAACAAATGCTTTTATATTTTATAGCGTTCACTTATACGTTTGATTTTTTCTTTACTTCAAGGAATTGTAGACCTAAATATTTGATATTAACTTCAGCTTGATATGTCCACGCGATCTTGAGATAAACGCTCTTGACAGACAGATGGACAACAAAATAATCCTATAAGGATATATATCCTTTTTAGATATAGATACCTAAAAAATAGAACTAATCTACACAAAATTATCTAATAAAACGAAAACAAAATATTAAAATCGACTTTAAAGCGTTATTAATCGACCCAGAACGGTCGGTAAAATAAAACTGTATGATAAATCTGACGATACATCTCCTCGGGATCCATGGAACAATGCACACAACCCTTGACGGCCGCAGCCCCGCCTCTCTCCAAGTAGTATCTTATCAAATGTAAACACTCGTTACGGCCATTGGGCGCGAAATATTCTATTATTTTTATTTCTTCTCGTCTCTGCTAGGATGGATTGTGGTCTCTTTTGTTTTTGTTATACCAATATTATAATATTTTTTTTTTATTTTTAAGCATTTAAGTTCTTTTAGGATAACTCATATCTCATATGTTAATAATAATACGTAAATAAGGTATGTAATTTACGAGAAAAACTGAATGGAAGTGTCGACTGAAAAGTAAAGAATTACGAAGAGTGCTACGCCGTAGCGAGTTGAATACGTTCATGAAATTACAAATATACTAGTAAAATTAACAAAATGGATTGCTCAGGAAATAATTACTTTTTGTATCATACTGTATCGATCACAGCCAGGAGGTCGAGGAGAAGGAACGTAGTGTTAAAACACTCCGTTCTCCACGCATGAGATATTGCGCGTTGAGTGGCAAAACTCGACGGCATGGTTTTTCTTCTTATGAAGACCGAAAATATTAAAATTATACATTCTTCCAACTAAGTATGGAAACCACGACCGTCACGTGCTTAAATCACTTTATATTTATGCAATAATCTATCTATATATATAAAAGGACTTGTGCTGACTAACTGAGGTAAGACGCACGCAGAGCCGTAACCGCTGATGGTAGAAACGTGAAATTTGGGCAGATGTTTATTTTCATATTCTGGACATCCACTAAGAAAGGATTTTGAAAAATTTTTAACTCTAAAGGGATGAAATAGGGGTTGAAAATTTGTATGGACTTTTTTTAAATCGGCACCAATTTTTATAAAATTTGAAATTCAGACTCTTAAATACATTTCATTGAACACGTGTTTCATGGTTTTTTACAATTCACCTCCTAAGGGTGCAAATAAGGGGTTGAAAGTTTGTATGGAAAAATCTTTAAATCACCGATTTTTATACAAAAATATATTCAAACTGTTAAAAATATTTTATTGAACACGTGTTTCGTGGTTTTTTTAGAATTCACCCCTAACTGTCCAAATAAGCAGGCGAAGCCGCGCGCGCCCACTAGTATAATATATACAAATTCAAGCAATAATACAATAATTTAAATCATAAAATTTTATATAAGCTCGTAGCTGTATAAAACATTTTAAGACAAATTTCTCTATCTACCTCCTCCGTCACTTACAAGAAACTGATCTATCAAAAGGTCATATACTACCCACATTTAGTTATAAAAAAAAAATATGTGGATTATTTTTTATTTCATAGCGACATATTACGTGGCAGATCATAACATACTGTTAGCAGGCTGTAGGTACTATATACATTCCGCGAGGCCCGTAAAAAAAGTAATAAAAAAAGAATAAATCCGGACCCCCACACTCCCCTTTTCCCCTATGTCGCTTCCTCTATTATTATTATGAACACCAAAATATTACGTCGTCGCTCCACAAGCGTCCCCTCGTAGAACTAATTTTTGAGATACTTTTCCTCGAACGTACTTAAGGTATTACTCAATAATTTCATATATAAATTTTCAAAATCAATTCAATTTGTTAGTAAGAGGTCGGTCGTGGCGCAGAGGAGCAAGCGTGTGACTGTAAATGCGAAGGGTTGTGAGTTCGATCTTATTCGAGGAAATGAAATATTTAATATTTCGTTGCAAAACGCGGCGTTTAGTTCCGCCACCCAAGACGCAATGCCTCCAGAATTCAGTGAAAATTGCGGAAGAAAGTGGTTTAACACTAGGTTCCCTCTGCCTAAACTGATGTGTGCGAAATATAGCGTGAAGCTAAAAAAAAACAATTTGTAAGTAGATTTCAACTCAATTTTTATAGAACTCAGTAATTATAAACTTATTTTTGGCAATATTTTCCTATTATACAAAATATAAGACCTGTAATTAGTTATTTTCTGTAATAAGTTTTTTGATTTTCACGATTATTACACATTTTTAAATGAAACTATTTTAACCGGATTAATTGCGTATATTTTAAATTATACATTTTGGAAACCTGACGTTTCGAACATTTTGCAGTAGCCCGTTGTCACGGGTAGACTACCCGTCGTCGGGTTTATTTAAAATATACGCGAGTAATCCGGTTAAAATAGTTTCATTTAAAAATAGTTACTTTCTTCGTCACCGAAAAATAATGTAAGAGGTTTGAGGAGAAAAATTGATATGAAATTGAAATTTATTACTTGAATCCTTTAAATACTTCGTTTCAGCTTCGAATCCTTTAAATACCTTTATTCTTACTACCGGAACTCAATACATTAACAAAGCAGCCTTATTAAATTTTAAATCAAAAAATAAATATATACTTTTTACTATGAATTAACCTTTAATATAACAAATCAACTGAGCAAAACACAATTTTCCTTCTTACCCAACACCAAATATTACCATAGAAACGTTTAATTACCGAGAATTATTTAACATGATATTAATTACTTGAAGAATTTGAATTAAAGACTTTACTAAGCATTTCATAATATATAGGAAAAGCTGCTTGTAGAGACCCTTCCAGCCTCTAGAGGTTCCTCATTCTATTTAAATTTCTCCATAAATAGATAATAAAGGGTGGATAGAACGAAGTTAACTGTGGTTTAGTAAACTACTTTATATACGATAACGATAAGAGATTTAGAAGGAATACGCAAGTCACGTACGGTATTGTAGAAGTCAATAAATTAGTTTTGATTTTTCTTTTGGTTTGTTACTAATCTACTGTTTCTCTATATTAGAGAATTTATTTTTTTCCCGTATATTGAAAAATGTTAGTAATTAAAGTTTTATTTGGATAAATATTATACAAAAAAATACACGAATAAGACATTATGCGCTAAAATAAGACATTGGTTATAACATATATTATGAGTTAAGTAGCAATCGCCTAGTTTTGCTTATTATATTTAAATGAGTTATAGAAATGCCTCGATAATATTTATTTGTATTTGTTACATGTAATATCTTTCTGTTTCTAATTTACTTCCATTTTACATTATTAATTGAAAAAGCAAAAAGTTAAACAAACTTCTTTACCATAACCAAGCTAAGAGACAAAATCACACCTAAAAATACTTTAAAACGATAACAGAACAAACGAAACCAAATTTAAAACAAACTGGAAAACCACAAAGAATTTGATTAGATTAGTAAAAACAAGTATTACCTGAAAACGAGCCTGCTAAACCTATTTAATTCATTTAAGTGGTGGTTTAGTGAGGGGATCAGTGCTCGTGTTCCGGGAAGGCCGTATATTTCGCATTGTTTGTATGGAGGTAGACTATTTTATTTTCCGCTTTTTGGGTAATCAATAGGGGAAGCACGACGCCCCTTAACAACCGAACTGAGAAATTATGACGCGTGGAGTCGGTGCCGCTATGTTTCTGGAAAAAAATCGTGTTTCTTTTTCAGGTATAGTAGTAAATTTGATACTAAAATTGTATACTGTACGAATAATATGATGAAATAGTTACAAAATTTAAGATAATATTAAAAATTTAAGTATTATATCACTTATTATTTATTTGTTCTCTAATACAACTAATCTAATAAATTTACAATATACTTTTAAGATTTTTAACGTACTCGTCCCCCAAAAATGTAATAAAAAAAATCATAAGATATAATAGTAAATCCAAAATAGTATAAAACAATACGCCGTCTCTACAGTTTTTTATATCATCATAGTAAAATCCAATATTCATTCCATTGATAGGTATTTGTATTGAAAATATTACAGCAAATTCCTTATAAAATGGAGATTTGTTATTGTTTTTCTTGTCTTTTGTTTGAGCTTTTTAGAAGCACGCGCAAAAAAAGAAAGAAAAAAAAAACAAATGATATTTAACCGATATCAAAGTATGTATATTTAATATATAAAATATATAAAAAAAAATAAATCAGCTTCACGCTGTATCCCGCACACAGCAGGGTATTCAGAGGGAACCTAGTGTTAAGACACTCCGTTCCCCACTTTCTGCCGAGTTCTGGAGGCATTGCGTGTTAAGTGGCAGAACTCAACGCCGCGCTTAACCTCGACACCAGAGCGAAGAAATGGAAATATAAATTTAAGTAAATATTTCATTTATTTTTTTTTATAAATTCAGCATTCAATATATTTTATAAAATATATTGAATGCTGAATTTATAAATAATCATCGCGTTTGTATTTTCAAAACAGTTGATTCAAGCAATAATTTAATGTGCGTCATGACAACCTCATTATTGAACATATTTATTTAAATATTTCACAGTCGTAGTCATATGTCGACGCCGTCGTGGCGCAGTGGTACAAGGGTGTTATTGGAACGTTACGGTTCTGGGCTCGATCCCCACTAGATGAAATGAATTATTATTTCTTAATATTTCTCTGGCACCGAGGCGAAAAGCACAGCGTTGAATATCGCCACTCAACACGCAATGCCTCAAAAAGTTCAGCGGAAAGTGGGGAGCCAAGTGTCTTAACACTAGGATTCCCTCTGCTTACCCTGCTATGTGCGAGATAATAATGAAAAAAATAAAATTAAATAATTTGTATGGACAAAATACGTGAAACAAAAAGCAACAAGAGATATATTTTACAGTAGACAAACTTAAGAATTAGTTTAATTTTCATTTATAATACATACGAGTTACTTTAGTTAATATTGAACAAACATACAAAACAAAATTAAAGAACACACCCCAAATTTACCAAATATAATGAAACAACAGTAAAAACCCTCAAATCTTTCACACAGCGTCCAAACGAACGTAAAACAGAAGAGCACGACCATTACACGAGAACAGAAGGTAGCGTACAGAACTGATAAATTATTTCAACCGATTGAAACTTAACGACTTCCTGCCCAATAGATTTGAACATCGATAAGAATCCGAATGGGAGCTGAAGGCAGGCCGCAGTCACCGGTCGTCTCGAGAGGATGATTAAGTCGGAAAATAGGTCTCGATAATGTTCTGCAACTTTACCTACAGTACGTATTTGTGGAGGCTTATGCCCTCGACGCTGTCTCGGTCCCCCCTTGCAACGGTCGTCGTATAGTATTTTGTGGGTTTTTTTCTGTTATTGTTATAGTCTATACTCGGTTATAAACAAATAATATTTGTGGATGTGAATGTAAAAGATGGTTTAAGATTTTTTTTATAAAGAAGTACTTCTCATTTGGAAGGCAGCAGGGAGGCCAGTTGTGGCGCAGGAGCACAAGTGGGTGACTTTAAACGCGACTGCTTGTGGGTTCGATACCCACTCGAGGCTATAAAATATTTATTTAAATTTTCATTTCCTCGCTCTGGTAGTTCCATAGAAAGCATTTTGGTTAGAAAAAATGAATGTTACATTTATTATAAAATCAAATTAAATTAAATCAGCTTCACGCTGTATCCCGAACGCAGCAGGATAGGCAGGCAAATCTAGTGTTCCCATTCCCATTTTTGGCCGAACTTTGGAGGCATTGCGTGTTGAGTGGGGGAACTCAACTCCGCGCTTTGCCTCGGCACCAGAGCGAAGAAATGGAAATATAATTTTAAATAAATATTTAATTTCCTCGACTGGGTATCGAACCCAAAACCGGTCACGTTACAGTCACACTGCGCAAGACTGGCGTCAACACATGTTTATTACATCTTTTTATAATTGTCGTTTTTCTTTATCTATATGTAAATATACATAAATAAATATTTAAAACAACCTTTTTCACCTTTGCATATTATACTAACCTGGTCATAAACGTCTAAGGAGTAGTCTCTCTAAGGTTATTTAATTTTAAAATTGTAATACATATTTGATTTTCTCCTCTCTAGCCGCACTCTGAAATTTTTACCGCTTCTTATTTTATTATCAAGTTTCTAAAGAAAGTTACTGAAATTTTTATTTCGATGAAATTTAACTTTGACTTTTTACTGCTTGGTGATGTTAAGGATAAGTATTTATTTAAGTTTGTCTTTCTCAATTGAATTTTAAATGTTTAAGACAACATTTATATAATGAAGACTTGTCGCAATCGAAATAAGATTGTAATATGAGATGTCAACAACTCTCAAATGAAATCCTGAAATCAAATGTCTTGATTCATATTAATTTATTTGTATCTGAAATTGTAAAATCAACATATATTATAGGGTAGGTATAAAGCCAAGATGGTGAGAAACTGAACAGAGAGTGAGAATCGAACTCCCGACCATCTATATAACAGTCATTTGTTGGCCTGTTATACCGACCATAGCCATAGGGAACAAAGTGTTAAGACACTCCGGTCTCCCCTCTCCGCTAGACTTTGCGTGTTGAGTGGCGGAACTCAATGCAGAGCTTTTGCTTTGATGCAAGAACGAAGAAATGAAAATATTAATAAGTGTTAATTTATTCCCCCGAGTGGGGATCGAACCCACAACCGTCGCGTTACAGTCACACCCTAGTGCCCCTGCGCCACGACGGCCTCAACGGCCTTATTCGTTATTATAAAATAAATAATATACAAATAAATAAAATATTTATTTATTGCCACAAAACATACAAGAAAGGAAATTTTCTTTAACGCAATATGTTTGTGTCTAAACACAAACATTCTATAGAATTTTATTTGACCCTCTCCAACATACAGACACTATAAATTATAACATTCTCAATGTAAACATAGAAAAGTACTAAACAAAATTAAATGATACTTACTATGCTGTAAATATTTACATTAAATAAATAATACAAAAAGATATCATATTCTCTATACAACTTAAAAACGCTTAAAAACATTGGATTTTTCTACCGTTTTTTGGATCTTTCGTGGTACAGAACTTTATCGGTATACTAAATTTTGATACCGGTACAACCGAGCACTGATCGTTCTGTATGTTTGTGCGGCAATAACTTTCAATTGGGATGTTTTTTGCCGGTGGGCTTACCGTAACAAACTATCCTGGCTTTAAACGAGAAACTCCATTAGTTCTATATATGTATGTATTGACTGGAAAAACTGTATGAAATGAAATGTTTAAGTTACTATTTTAATATTCTATACTAAATTTAAAAAGTATGTAGTTAAAGTTAAATAAAAGATAGAGATTAAACACTAAATTTAACATATTTTATGCAAGTGTATTCCATGTTATTTATTTTATTTATATATTTAATTTATTTAAATAAAATTTGCACTGAGACACTCTTTACAAGTAATCCGTAATGTTTCAAAGGTTATCTGGTAGAGATTGCTTAAAGCAATAAGACCGCCTTTGCATAGGTGTTTTTTTATGTATATTAATATATATATAATTTTATATATTTCTTTGTTTTCTATTCTACTTGAAAACATCAACAAATCCTTTAAACATAAACTTAAAACCGAAAAAATCAGTACGTACATCACTTTCACTATATTTCCACTAAAAACATATACAAAAGATTCTAAAACCACTAATATACATAAATGTAACCACAATAACATCTAATTGTAGAAACAAAAAGCGTCAATTCACTAATTAATTCAACAACCGTAATCGACTAATGCGTCGGGCGAAGAATAAGCTATAAAGGTATCGTGTCCAAACTCTCCATTAAGGCTAATTGTGCTGTAGCAATATATGTTTTATTGTCATTTAATAAGGTGTAAATTACTTTGTGGGTTAAGTCGGTCAGTAATGAAAGGTATAACGTATGATAAATGGCGGGCGCGGTCGCGAATAGAAGTGGATTAGTTGCAGAAATTATAATATTGTTTTAATTTTGAGGCCGTCGTGGCGCAGAGGTACAAGGGTGTGCCGTGATGGTTGTAGGTTCAATCCAAACTTTAAATAATTAATTATTTTTTATTTATATTTTTATTTTTCGCTCTGGCCCCAAGGCAAAAGTACGGCGTTGAATTCCGTCATTCAACACGCAATGTCTAAAAATTTCGATAGAGATTAGAGAATGGTGTGTCTTAACACTAGTTTCCCTCTACTTAACCTGCTGTATGCGGGATAAAGCTTGAAGCTGATTTATTTTTAATTTTTAGCAATTGTTATTGTCTATAGTTATATGAATAGAAACATAGAAATTTCCTTAAACTTAACAATATATATTCATAATCAATTCATAAAAAGGAGGCAAAGGGACGAAGCGGGTTACTGTATACTCGACAGTTTGTGGGTTCACTCCCCAGTCGAGGGAATGAATGATTATTAACTAGTATTTGAATTTCTTCGCTCTGGTTTCGAGGCCAAGCGTGGCGTTAAATTCCGCCACTCAACACGCAATGTCTCCAGAATTTAGCGGAAAATGGTGAATGGAGTGTCTTAAAACTAGATTCTCTCCGACTAAAAAAAAATAGATATATACTGCAAACTTACTTCCCAAGTACGAGCATCAGTGAGAAAATTAATTTCGCCATTCCTTATTATAGAACATAATAAGCTTAACTAATTTATAAAGGAACAGAACTCTATTATAAAAATGGATGGACGAAGCAAAAATGCATTTAATACTTTCATATTAAATATAGTAGCCAAGTAGTAACAATGAAAACGGTTTATTAAATTTTATTATACTATAAAGTTAAGCAAACAGCGCACTAAGTGGTGAACAATTTTAAAGATATATTGTTTTAATAAAAGCGTTCGCGTGGCCCCACCGATGGCCGACGCACCCACCGCGTACGTACATACATTTGAGTACTAATTTAATTAATTGTTTCATT
>DWQW01010762.1:0-11903 GCA_018249695.1 Heliconius erato demophoon
TTATAAAAAACTGTCCAATTTTATAATCATTGCACTACAAACTGGGTGTAGTATTTGTATTATAAAATCAAATCAAATCAGCTTCTCGCTGTATCCCGCACACAGCATGGATGGATGGAACCTAGTGCCAAGACACTCCGTTCCCCATTTTCCGCCGAACATTGAAGGCATTGCGTGTTGAGTGGCGGAACTCAACGCCGCGCTTTTGCCTCGACTCCAGAGCAAAAGAAAAGAAAAATTTAAGTAAATATTTTATTTCCTCAAGCGGGCATCGATTTTACAGTCACACCTTGTGCCCCTGCGCCACTATTGGCCTTTATTGTATTATATTTTTTAATATATAGAAAAATAGTGCTTTAGGCATTCTTCTTAGTGTAAACAGTATTGATAGTTTTCCTTAAAAGCCATTCCCACAAACTTTAACATTTATAATATTAATAGGAAAAGGAGAAGATTACATACTGTAACCAAACAACTTCGGATCAAACATCACTTAAAATATATTAAACCTATCGTGATAAATGAGGAATTGTCAACGAGAGGAAATTACGCCTGTAATCAGTTTATTCCGAGCGACTGACAACTGGCGCGGTGGCGACGTGGTCGGACTTATCGGTAATGCTGTTGTACGTACTCTCGATTTTATATTATCTTTTAAATCTATTATCGGCGTTGTGCCCGCAATATGGACTTGTTTGATTGATTTTAAATTCGTAAGGGAGGGAAAAGTTTTATTAATTTATTTTTATAAATAATTAAATAAATCAGCTTCACGCTGTATCCTGCACACAGCAGGGTAGGCAGAGAGAACCTAGTGTTAAGACACTCCATTCCCCACTTTCTGCCGAATTCTGGAGGCATTGCGTGTTGAGTGGCAGAACTCAACGCCGCGCTTAACCCCGACACCAGAGCGAAGAAATGGAAATCTACATTTAAGTAAATATTTCATCTCCTCGAGTGGGGATCGAACCCACAACCAGTCGGTTTTACAGTCACACCGCCGCAATTTAAATTTTCTTTAATAAAATTGATTTGAATAAAATTCGAGTGCTTGCGTAGACCTAGTGTCTAGACATTTCGCCCTTTAGTTTCCGCAGAATTTTCAAGATAATATGTGTTGAGTCAATCTTACGCTTCGTGCCAGATGTACCAGAGCGGACAAATAAGAATAAATTAAATATTTCTAGTGATACGACACTCTATCGCTTCAGAATCCTATCGTTTTCATTGATGAAAATAAAACACCTTAACAGGTTATTGTACAAATTTCATGAAAAAAGATAATTGTAAGCTTTGGTTTATACTTTATACATAAGCATATATTTTTTAAAAACAAATAAAACATTGTCAACTATACAATTAACACGATGTTTAAATACAGTATGAATATATTTTTAAAAAGCCCGGAGCAAAGAGGCAAAAATGCTTTGTTCCAGCTTCTAAATAGCATCTGCGAAGCAAACCAAATAAATTTATAGCGCTGTCAAGAAAATTTAAAAAAATGTTAAAAAGGGGTAAACCACAGTAATAAATTTTACTACTTTATAAATATAAATTTTAGCTCAAACCGCTATGGGCTCTAATTAAGTAGCAATGTTTGAAGCGAGCATTCACTTTGAGCCTTAGCTAGGATCTTAATTAACGTTAATCTTAAGATAATAAGCCACGTGTTTTCACTAATTGGTGTAAATTGAAAAAGTCGAAAGATGAAATAAAATTACTCCAGCATCGTATTACAAAGAGAAACTTTGTCAGCCAAATGCGGAAATTTTAGTTTTTAATCACATAATTACATTTTTAAAATAGTTTCAGCATTTTAGCATTTTGTGATTTTAAGCGTTTAAAAGTTAGTTTGTTTGTTAAGCGCTAAACTTATTCCGGCAAAATAAATAAAATAGTTTTACCGTTGTATTTTTTTTGGAGATTCCCATATTTCTCATGAAATTTGCTTATTGGATGCAGGAAACCCAATCGTACGTCAATCAGTTGACCATAGTGGCGCAGTGGAAAAGACTAAGTGTACATTAGATGAATGTTCGATTCTCACTCAGGATAATACTTGCTTAATTTTTGTTTTTAATTTTCCGGCTCTGGTAGACACAGCGCAGCGTTTATTCCACCACTTAACTCCGAAAGACTAGAAAATTGGACAGTATGTTTTGTTTCGAACTAAAGATAAATGCTGTTGCATGCTGGCCTTTTCAGTGACACCAGTTGGGTAGTGAAGAAGGTATTCTCTGTCCCTGAGAAATCTGAATATCGACGGTAAGAGCGTCCCCTGCCTTACTCGAACCTTACGTCGATCGGGCTGCCTGGACAAAATGTCGAGAACGATGTGTCTTATGGTATACAAGACAAAGCGTGAAGCTGTAAGAAATTTAGTGACAAGACTCACCTCTACACCAAAAGGTATATTCATTTTAGTTACAAAAAATAATTTTACTTGTTGAATATGGAAATAAAAAGTCGAGCTTTCGCTTAAAATTGTTAAGGTTTCACTGTTTGACTTATTAATGCTGGTTCCTGTGTGGTCCAGACAAAGTGCGGTGTAGTCTTTTTATGAAAAGGTGAACGATGTGAAAAGGTGAACGTTCTAATTTAGACCTTATTTGGAATATCTGAGATAGAAAGAAAAGAGACTAATATCATATATTGTGCAATATCATTGGTAATAAGGTTTATTTAATTTTGATTTGATTTAAATATTATTTTAATTTTCATTTATATTAGTGTTTAAATACCAATATTTATTATGATTTTTTTCTAGTGTATTTTAATATACATATTTGTTGTTATTTTTCTTAATAGCTAATATATTTGATTATTTTCAACGTTTAAATATATAAATAAATTTAACGTATATTATTTTATTTTCAAAAACACATTATTTAATTTAATGCCTCCAGAATTTGGCGGAAAGTGGAGAATGGAGTGTCTTAACACTAAATTATCTGCCTATTGTACTGTGTGCGGGATACAGCGTGAAACTATCCTGACCTATGTTAACCAAGTATGTTCCACACAAAGTTCCCATCAGTAAGAAACAAAGCGATATAGCAGAACTTGATGTAGCGGAAACAGATAGAATGAACACGAATAATGCCACCCATCGAGACGATGAAATGCGCAATTTGTTGACACACTTATCCTGATCGTTCAAGTCAATGCTCTTATATCAACATTCTGCACAACATTTAGTTAAAAATCTCAAATAATATTTTTAATTTTATTAATGACTTTTAAAGGCTTTTTATTAATGGTATCATTGAATTATTGGCTGTCTGTTTTATAATTTTGAAAACAAATAAAATTTTGTATTTTAACGAATAAATTGAAAAATTTATAAAATATAGCAAAAATAATGTTATTAAACAAAATATTATTACAAAAATAACATGTAATGTAAAATTATTTGTAAGAATACACAGTAAAAAAAAATATGATATGTAAGATTAAAATATTATACCAGTCAAAACAGAAGTTTATGAAATTAAAAAAATATAGTCAACTTGAGAAACCTCTTCCTTTCACAGAAGTCAGGTAAAAATAAGATCAGTTTCAACCACTTTATGTTATTCAAAATATTTCTTAGTAATAACAAAAATTTTAGTAAAGAAATATAATAAATAACTGATCACAAACAGTTGTTGATATGAGTCAAAACTTTTTACTTTACTGAATAAGATGTTTTGCATTTCAGTTTTTATGTACATTTGTTGGATACTCCAATAAATTACTTTCGCTCTAATGAGACGCCGTCCCCCAGTCGCACTGTCTGCAGCGGAAACCCAAAGACACCGACCTTATTGAACGTCTTCTGCATCGAGAGATAAAATCTGTTTACAATTTTACTTATTTACAAGCTATTGCAATAATGAGTTATGTATATTATATTAAAAATCAGCTTCACGCTCTATCCCGCACACAGCAGGGTAGACAGAGAGAGGGAACCTAGTGTTAAGACACTCCGTTCCCCTATTCACAAATTAAAAAAGTTGACAAACACAAGTCGAGAGGGCATATGCACTTATTTTGTATGAAACGAACTACAAATATAATTTTTTTCTTTTTTTATATTATAAGTGATCACTTCATGCCAAATTTCATAAATGTACCACGTAGTCCACCCCATAGGTTTTAATGACGCGGCGAATTTCGTACAACAAAATCGATGCATAATTCCTCGTATGTTTTGATTGCGTCGACTTAGATTCGAGGAACCATAAACCTAAGTATTTATTATCAATTTCAGCAATCGCAACATGGACAGACGGACAACATAATGATCCTATAAGCGTACCGTTTTTACCTTGAAGGTATGGAAACCTAAAAATATATTTTCATCATAATTTATATATCTAACTTTAAATATTTTTTTTTCCAATTTTGTTAATAATGGTCCTAGTATTCCATTAATTAATAACCACTTCTTAGTCACGTTATTTCTGGCACTCAGAATTCGTACGCTATGCTTACATGATTTTTTTTTCAGCTTCACGCTGTATCCCGCACATAGCAGGGTAGGCAGAGGGAACCTAGTGTTAAGACTCTCCGTTCCCCACTTTCCGCCAAGTTCTGGAAACATTGCGTGTTGAGTGGCGGAACTCAACGCCGTGCTTTTGCCTCGACACCAGAGCGACCATTTTAAAAAATCTCTCAACTTAGTAACTGAATTAAACATACGATAACTAAACCTATAAAAATAATCAATTGTTGTTAAAATAATCTATAGAGAATACTACATTTAAAGCCTACCAAAGCCTTATTGTGTGCGAAATAAATAAATACAGCATCCCAAACGCGAAACTCGCCAAATAAATGATTTTGAGGATCAAAAATACCCGGACGTACATACATACATATGTAACAGAGGACCAAATATTTCCCAGCTAGTTGTTTCAGTGTAACGATCCGTGTGTCGATGCGTTTCAATCAGATTTATATAGGGAGGGATTAAAAATTTTAACGATTTGTCGTAACCAGCTTACCTACCTGGTGGGCTTTCGTTTTGGTAACTATTTTTAAGCTTTTTGTTTGATATATTATTTTATTTTGCGTAGAAAAAATATATCCAAGTGAACCTTTCAAGAAATTAATTAAATATTTTTTTTAATTATTTAATCGAAGATTCGATTCTAGAGGCCAGTCGTGGCGCAGCGGCACGAGGTGTGACTGTAAAACCGACTGGTTGTGGGTTTGATCCCCACTCGAGGAGATGAAATATTTACTTAAATATATATTTCCAAGAAATGGAAATCGCTCTGGTGTTGAGGTTAAGCGCGGCGTTGAGTTCTGCCACTCAACACGCAATGCCTCCAGAATTCGGCAGAAAGTGGGGAACGGAGTGTCTTAACACTAGGTTCCCTCTGCCTACTATATACCTAATGTATCTTGTAGGTAAATCGTGTTTGAAAACAGTTTTCTTACTTATACATTAACAAAATATATTTTTAATGTACACATATGTTACACTTACCACAATCAATAATAATTAACTCTGGGTAAGATAGTAATACCAAAATATATTCATGTACAATATGTACAGAAATAACTAATTTCAGTAGATTTTATAGGCCTTCTAGTTTTACATACATTAAGTAATTCATGTAAGTACTATCCATTGCACATAACACACACCCGTATGAGACGGGCGAAACACTACTACTTACAATGGAGTTGGGACATAAAATAGCATCACACACCTACCAATCGTATACCAACTTGGTATTACCAAGTCGTAGAAGTGGTATACAAAATTTCAACGACCAACGCCATATAAGCATAGCTTACGTACCGCGAGCGTACTGCGAGACGGCGTCAGCCACGACATAGTAAGACGTCAGCCTCCGCGACGTCAAGCAACACTTAATATTATAATATTGGTCAAAGATCACTCCGATCCACAATATGTCGCCCCTACACATATATTGCCTTTATAAGAAATTCATTCCTAAAAAATCGTGCCATTATAGGCTTCGAATTATTATATTGTATTTATTATGTATTTGGTACGGAACGGACTGTCTTAACACTAGGATCCCCCTGCCTACCCTGCAGTGTGCGGGATACAGCGTGAAGCTGATTTATTTATTTATTTTATTTATTTGATACGAGTCTTTATGTGCATCGTTTATATTAGTACCGTAGTACTTGACAGTTTGACCGGACCGCTGCCTTGCGTTTGCTGCCCACTATACAGGTGAGATGACGACTGCGACACTCGGGACGCCAACACATGAACTAGTCAAGATTAAAAATAAGTAGATTGTATTATTCATAATTAACTATGTCACTTATGTGTATTGCCATGGATATTTTATTAATATTTGTTTTTTTATTTATTTATTTTACAACTTATATCCCAGGTACATACTGTTACAATTTTCCTCTGAATTCAATGCAATGCGTGTTGATGGAACTCAACGCCGCGCTTTTTCTCGACACGAGTCGAAATTTCACGAGGAAGGAATATTTCATATTTAATGAAAATATTAAATATTTCACTTCCTCTAGTGTGAATCGAACTCAAAATCAGTCGCGTTTACAGTCACACTTTGTGCCACGACTGACTTCAAACAAATTTGTGTTCAACTAACACTTTCAAAAGAATAATAAACAAAGGACGAACAAAAGAAGTTATTAAAAAAATAAGCACTCATTTAATATAAAATAGAATGTAATTTAGCAAAGTTTTCTCTTACAATTAAACAGCAACACTGCTTCGTAATTGAACGGTAATACCATTGTCGTTCCTATAAAGCGATTTTATTCGAAAGGGATTTAGCTTAATTATGAACAAAGTTCATTAGTAGGCGCGCTCTTTCTAATTTTATCATGCATAGCCATTTATTTCTTGAACTAATGATTCATTATTCGATTTTATTATTAGAATTTTGTATAAGTTTAGCAAAATTGTACATCTTTTAGTAAATATAAATATAGGTTTTCTTTTTTAGATTCACTCTGTATCCCGCACATCCCGAGTTAGACAGCAGGATCCCCTTTTCCAGCGATCTCTGTTTGCGCGTTGAGTGGCGGAACTCAACGCCACACTTTGCTTCGACATCAGAGCTAAGAAATTATTGTGACGCCCTCGTGAGACAGCATCAGCAACATCTTATGCCTAGTAGATATTGCGGTGAGGGGGGAACGGATTATCTTAACATGTGGTTCGTCATAGCAAGGAACTAAAAAATTAACATTACGTAAAATGAATGCAGTGTGACGTTAAGTAAGACCTAACGTGATATTAGATTCCTCGTCTCACATTATTGAACCAAGATATCATATTTAGTTTTAAAAAATACTACCGTCTACCTTTGTGAGTTTGTTTTCTCTAAGTATATATAATATAACAAAATAAAAAGGAAAATGAGAAAAACAAATCAATGTTCTCGTTGCTTCGTACCGCGTGAACCCAAGCAAAGCCAAATACTGAAAGTACATACGCAGTACGTATGTATCTCCATATATTGTTTCTTTTCCCGCAGTCGTGTTTGATTTAATACTTTGCAAAGTTTACATATAATCTATTTTTTTTTTATTTTTGAATTAAACATCACTATGAAAATATAGAGTCTTATCACTATCTGAACAAATGAATGGATAGTTAAATTTATTTTTGTATGTAGCACATTAAATTATTCAAAAAAAGGATCTTGAAGCCGGCTTACCGTCAACTGTATAAAGGCGACGGTTGTAATTTCGATGCCAACAGTGGTATTAAATATTCTCTTCCTCTCTCTGATAACAATACAATGCTGCGATGTTGAGTTCCACTACTTACAACGACTCGAAAATTAGATGGAAAATGGAAAACGGAGTTTTTTAATACTAGATTTCCTCTGCCTATCCTTCTATGTAAACACAATACTACTTGAAGCTAAAAAAATAAATTTGCTTTCTGCAGTCTGCTCTAACAAATGGAGGTAATACATGATTTGGTTTTTAAATAACAATATCATATTTTTGTTAATGTTCTTATTGTTTAAATTAAGTATTTTATCGATTATTTTTATATATAATTTTAGTGTATGCTTACTTTAGTTTCTTAAAAATTTTAAAAATACTATTGTATATGTAAAATATGCTTGTCGTCATCGCCTATAATTGCGGCGACACTTTGTTATTAATTGTATGATTTTTTTTATCTGTTTAAATTGTTAGTGTACGCTGTGTTGGTGATTAAAATAAAAATAAAATAAATAAAAAAAAATATGTAAAAAAGTACTATGAAAATGAATGTTATTTGTACCGTATCCCGCATACGGCAGGGTAGAGGGAACCTAGTGTTAAGACACTCCGTTCTTCATTTTTCACCGAATTCTAGAGGATTGGGATCGAACCCACAATCAGTCGCGTTTACACTCCCACATGTTGCTCCTGCGCCACGACTGGATAGAATTAAAAAAAAAAGTTATATATTACAAACGCTTACATCTGTTATGTACCTCAATATACCAGAAAACCCTAGAGATCTCCCAAATTGGAAATGGGCCGAACGTCCGTTCCTCTTCCTAAAATACAACACCTAAAATGAATTAAAAACATCTATATACCAGTCCAAATATTTACTTAAAACATACTCGCTTAGCAGCAAATTGTTTGGCTCACTTGAAAATAGCGAATGTAGAAATGTCGGTGAAAATAAGTTGGACTGTTTTTGCACGCGACTCCGCCGCAAAGTCGCGCCGGGCCAACTTTCCACGGCTTAAATGTCGTTACAACAAACTGATGGCTCGAACTGTGGAGTGAAAATACTAATGGAATTTTATTAATAACGTTCTTAAATAAATTGAGGCCAGTCGTGGCGCAGCGGCACAAAGTGTGACTGTAAATCGACTGGTTGTGGGTTCGATCCCCACTCGAGGAGATGAAATATTTACTTAAATTTCCATTTCTTCGCTCTGGTGTCATTATAGATATATATCATTATAGGCAAAGCGCGGCGTTGAGTTCTGCCACTCAACACGCAATGCCTCAAGACTTCGGCAGAAAGTGGGGAACGGGAATGAAGCTGATATTTTTAAAAAATGTTTAGTCTTCTTAGATAATAATCACCAACCATTTAAATGTCCGCTAAGCCAAGAAAGAGCTAGAAGAAGAAGAAGCCGTATACCGTATATATAAAAGAGATAGAAAAAATAACTTTAAAACACTTTGCTCTCTGCTTTCCACCTGAAATGAAAACACTGAATATATTAAAATAGATCAATATTAATAATATAGTTAAACCAATATGTATAGGAAAATACTAAATGGTACAAGACAAGTAACTCAATAGCTTACAACGTTATAGTCGGAAATCTCGAATACAGAATAAAAAATCCATAATCTTATATAACGTAACAGCTCGGCAGTGAGTAGTTGCATTGGCACTGGGAGCGACATTTTATAGACGGAAGCAACAAGTACCTACTGCTGGCCGAATAATCGATATGTATTTTTCACAGTCAACCACGTCTGACAGAGCCGACGGACGTCATATGTTTACTGAAATTGAAGCACAGAAAGACAATATATGACAATTTTTTTTTCTATATCTTAAGTATTATTTTTATACTATGTTATTTTCTTAGCTTCACGCTGTATACAGAGTTGACTGAGGGAACCTGGAAACCTAGAGTAAAGGCACTCCGAATACATTAGGATAATTCCATTCCCTACCTTCCTTCGAATTATGGAGGCACGCCGAATACTTTGTACAACTTTAAATTATAGCTCAAATACCAAATATTAAAAAACACAAACTAAATGGATATAAAAACATTACACGAAACTACACGCAACACATTATATTATAAGAACATTATAAATCTATGTACCTAATAAATTTACTTTTTAATCTGTATTAAAGTAGGTATAAAATTAATTCTAATCGTGAAACCCAATTGCTCAGAGAAACTATTATGCGGCGTTTTGTGGATTAGGCAACATGCTACGATACCTTATCAATATAAAATATAAAAATTTCATATATATTCCTTGTAATTTGTATATTATACAAAACTTTTTTTTTAAGTAGAACAAACAAACTTAAAACGTATCGAACAGAAATATTTACTTATTTTTTTTATTCATTTATTATTTCAGAAATCGAGTTCTGCCACTTATGAAATGCCCCCAGATTTGGCGGAAACTGAAAAGTGTAATAGAAATGGAGTGTCTTAACACTAAGAAGAAAAATGGAAGCTGACGTAAAAAGTATGAGGATCAAAAAACAAAAAAATGTAGTGCAAAAGTCGATATATTATTTTATTGTGTAGAGTAAATAATAATATTTTCCTTAAAATCATAAGTATTATCAGCAATATTTGTTAGAATTTTTTTATATATTTTTTTACGCGCGTAGGTAGTAACTAAGTTTTGTTTCCTACGTTAGCTGTAAGTTTATTGAAAATCTGAGACGTTATGTAACAGTAACAGTTGCACGCTATATATTATCATAAACCAGAGGCCAGTCGTGGCGCATAAAGTATGACTGCAAAATCGACTGGTTGTGGGTTCGATCCCCACTCGAGGAAATGGTATATTTATTTTAATTTATATTTTCATTTCTCTGCTCAGGTGACAAAATGCGGCGTTGAGTTCCGCCACTTAACAGGCAATGCCTCCAGAATTTGGTAGAATCTTAACACTAGGCTCCATCTGCGTACCCATGCAGGATGCAGCGTGAAGCTGAACAAAAACAAATGACATAAACACTTTTAGCTCAATAGAACCTCGTGCTTAAACAATCTCAAGATACGTCCCATTTGCACCTTAAACACACCAATTCTCAAAATAAAACCATCCAAAGGATTACGCAACCAAAACACCAGATAAATACAAGTTTAACATACTTGGCAGCAAGCGATACACTTAGCACTCAAGCGGCGCTATAGAATAAAGCGAATACTGAAACGGGAAATTCCATTAGTGTTATTTGCGTGTGACCTAAAACCGCTATAGACTTACCTCCGACCGTGTTGGCACCTGTTCGCAAATACGATAAACAACCTCATTTCTACGTTCCTTTTATAGGGTATAAACGTTATTGGTTGTTTAAGCTAAATATAGAGTTGCCAACGACGCTGATAAAATATTAGTAGAGTTTAATATATACTTCAGCTTCACACTGTATCCCGCAGACAGTAGGGTAGGCAGAGGGAACCTATTGTTGAGACACTCCGTTCCCCACTTTCCGCCAATTTTTTCAAGGCGTTTCCGGGCTTTTGTCTTGGTGCTAGAGTGAAGAAAAAAAAAAATAACGAAGCTCGATATATTAAAATGTTCATTTCTTCCTTCTGGCAAGAATCGTTTAACTTATTTAAAATCGGTATATACAAACATATCGCTCATTTAGTGCAACATTAACGCATTTGCTCTTTCTAAAAATCACAGGAGGCAGGAGGTTGTATACAACTTTTTTATCCGATTAGGTTAATTTAAATACATTATCACTACATGAACAAAAAAATGGTATCCTTACTATAGATTGATATTTTTACAAGACATCCACTATACATTCGTAAAAATATCGCTCACAACTGGCAGAAACTCAACACGATATGGCATGAAGGTTTTTTCCTTATCTAAAATGAGTTGCCTCTGGATATGTGTTCGGCACAAGGACACGGAGATCAGAAAAATAAATACTTACTTATTTTTTATATAGAAACACAATTACATTTGAGTAAATCCAAATTCTAAATATGTGAAAACATAAAATTTCAGTCTAAAATTTCAAAGTCCTAAAGTTTCACGTAACACACGTAACAAATATCTAAACAGTGCAGAATTTCACGTATATTGAGAAATTTCAAAAGCAAATCAAGTATTATCCTCGTTGGACAGTATGAATAATGGATCGGCAGCCGTGGCCCAGCTTAGTGTCAATGAGATCACGCGCAGCCGCCTCAATA
>DWQW01010763.1:0-11902 GCA_018249695.1 Heliconius erato demophoon
AAGAAATTCAAAAAAAATCTTTTTGCTTTCTATTAGTCTTTTTAAGTGTCCCTCTATCCATTTCAGTCAAAATTACTAAATGTACAGACAAAATATTTTTACTGTCTTATTATATATAGAGATGATAAAAGTAACCACACTAACTAGCTGCATATACATTTTCATGTGTTAATTGTTGTATTTTTAATAAAAAAATGTTATCTTAGTGTTAAAAATCTATCTTCTTAGCGAAGAGTGTAAAAATCGATAAACATAATATGTTCTCTGCATGCTGCCTGCCTGCATTTATAAACCGCACTCAAGTTTGAGATCGATCTTGAGATATCGTTTTCATTCAAAAATTACATATCTATGAATGAAATCGGCATCACAAGAACGATCTCAGACTGTATTGCGATTTATAAATATGGAGCTATGTTTATTAATATTGGTTTTGTTAAGATTGATATAAATTATTACCATGAAGAATATTTCAAATAGAATAATAACAGTTAAAATATTAGTTATTAAAACTTTTAATTTAATAACTTGAAATAGATATTATTTATTAGAGGCATTGCACTAAGTTCGAAGCATAATAGGTGATAGCTTCCAGAATGCTTCAGAACCAGGTCGTAAAGTGCTATCTCCAACTATTTTGTTTTATTTGGCAAAAATATCCAGACTGAAATATGTTTTTTTTTTTTTATTTCAGGATAAATTGCTCAATAAATTGGAAGAAAATGAACCAGAGCTAGCCACTTCACCGGAAGAAGAAGTAAGTATTGACATAAATCATAAATTACGCTACTATTCTGTAATGATCTTAAAGACACTGCGCCGAATTCATACTGAAAAGGAACCTTTATCATTTTATCGCTTTGTTGTCTTTTTGTAATGTGTTGTTTTTGTTGTGTTTCGGATATTGATATCAAATATCCAGCTACAGTCACTTGGACCACAGAAAAATATTAAGCTTCCAAGTCAACGCAATCTAAAGACGCGAGCGTTTCCGCCTCGTTTTAGCCGGGTTTTGTATGAAAATAGCTGAGTAAAAACTATAGAGTAGTTCTCTTTGATCTGGAATTCTGACATTGGACAAGAAGTGAGAACTTATAGTACAAATTTAAAAATTACTTGTAATTCATTTTCTACAAAATTAGGTTTCTCCTAAATCGCCCGCCATTTAAGTTTTTTCATTTAGCGTATAAAACCGATAAAAAACTATTAAAAAAATATCTGTGTAGGTATAGATCGTGGAGCATTGTTCAGTTCAGTTGAATACATTCAATATTGCAGATATCATGCACGTAATCCCAAAGAGTTGTCTTCATACTATCGTGTCTAGTGTCTATTGTTAGATTTTGTACTTTGATTCAATTGACTTTTTACAATTTTTAGATGTTGCTACTAAACTTTTATAATCCTAATAAACTATAATATAATAATAATAAAACGTTTGTTAATAATCTAAATAATCATAATACCGATTTTTTTTATTCATTGATTTCTTAATTTAAGGCGTTTCGAGCGTGCCAATTTTTTTTTTTTT
Source organism: Heliconius erato demophoon (assembly GCA_018249695.1). NCBI lineage: Eukaryota > Metazoa > Arthropoda > Insecta > Lepidoptera > Nymphalidae > Heliconius > Heliconius erato. Next base: position 1,532 of record DWQW01010763.1, read on the forward strand.
ATAATAATGACACGAAAGTTTCCACAATGTACCCGCAGCTAATTTTTAGATTTTAATCTTCGTCTATTTCTCTTACCCTCTCTTGGATACTATTCTGCCACTTGTTTTGCCCATTTGTTGATTTTGCTTCCTATGACATACCTTGCCCATTTCAATTTTAACTTTTTAATTTTGTAAGATATTTCTACAGTCTTTGTTTTGTGACGAAAAACATTCATATTGACCTTGTCCTTTCTCTTAAAATTAAGCATGCTTTTTTCTATGTTATGCTGACATACTTGAAGTTTTTTTATACATTTTAGCCCATACCTGACAGCCGTAAGTCATTGTAGGAAGTATATACGAGTTAAATATTTTGGTAAAATCTAATTAAAAACAGATTCAATAATTAATAATCAATTTCTATTTCCGTTACAGTGTGTAATATGTGTAAATGCAAAAGCGACGATGCAAACATCGCCTTGCGGCCATCGAGTGGTGTGTCGGCGATGCTTCGTGAAGACCATCCAGATGGCGGTGAGCCAGCGCCTGCTGCCGCTGCGCTGCGTCATCTGCCGAGCCAAGATCCTGCGTCTGCGACAGGCCCCGCGACTTGTGTCTAGTAAAAGTTGGCAGGTGTGTTGTAAGACTAATATTATAAATGTAGATGTTTGTTCCACTTTCACGTAAAAACTGCTGAACGAATTTTAATGAAATTTTGCCATAATATAGCTCATACATCAGAGTAAACCATAGGCTACAATTTATGTCATTTTTATATAACATATTTTTAAGCTTCGTATCTGCTGCTAGTTCTTCATAAATGTACTTAAACTTTGTTTACAGATTATAAATTAAATGTTTGATGAAAATTTTTTAGAGGCCAGTCGTGTCTCAGGGGCAGAACCGTGTGACTGTAACTGGACAGGTTCCATTCCCACTTGAGGCTACGAAATATTTAATATATTTTTCGCTCTGGTATCGAGACAAACCGCGTCGTTTAATTCTACCACTCAACACTAGTCAATGCCTCCAGAATTCTGCAGACAACAGGAAATGAATTGGTCTTAGGTTCCCTCTGCCTTCTGTGAGCAGTATATGTATACTGTTGTGTGAATCAGGACAAGAAAATAAAATATGAACAGTGTATAACTCTTAGAACTTCGTTTAAATGCATTTTTAAAAATCAATGATAAATACTAACTAACCTTTGTAGTTGTAATGAATCTGTACACGAGTTTGTACCAATATAACAAAATATTCACATACTGTTCTCAAAATGTATATATAGCTTTAAATTAAATTGCCATGTTAACGTCATAATTATTCATCAATTAATTTTAACAATTTTAATATTAACTAAATATCTATTAAATATTTAAAATCTGAAAAACTTAATTTCAGATATCCAGTGGCAGTGGAAAGTCATGGGGTGTGCCAGGATCCGTTTCATCGTACTCAGTTGGCGCCCGTTCTGTTCCTGCCTCAGCTTCTCTGTATTCGGTTACCAGCGGAGAATCATCTCTATCCGGTAATATCTTAACTATTTTATATTATATTTTACAAGAATATCAATTTTTTATGTACTTGCAATGGCTGTGGGTTCGATCTCCATTAGGGAAGCAACCATTAAATATTACAAATTTTTAATATTATTTTCCTTTTGTTGATCTGGTAAGAAATAGTATTTCTAATAATTATCATTTTACCTAATCCAAATTTAAGACTGATGTGATTGATGGGACCATACGGAAAGCACTAGGTTTCAAATTAAAAACAACATCAGAATCGGTCCACCCAGTCAAAAGAGTTGAGGTAACAAACATATAAATAAATATAAAATGTAACCGTAGCGTTTGGCGCTCCGTTCTCTCTGACTACCCCGCAAGGGATAAAGCGTGAAGCTAAGTTAAGTTAAGTTAAGTTAAGTTAAAATGTAGTCGAGTTGTGAGCTCCTTTTCTTACAGAAGTGGGTTAAAAATAGGAAATTGAGTGGTGATTAAAGGATGTTCTATTTTGATACTACACAGCTATTTGCAAGAGTAAGGTGAAGCTAAGAAAAAAAAATCTTATGTGTCACTATTACAGAAAGAACTTTAAAACTCCCCAAAGAGCAAGAAAATTCTTTTTCATTAACAATTCTTTTTGAGCTTCTTTAAATATTAAAAACAGTACAAAGACGTTAGTATTTAGGTCAGATGAAAAATCTATGTTAAAATCTTCAAATTTTACGTCATGTCTTTATGAAAAAGATATTTTTACATTTCTGGTTCTATTTCTATGACACTCTAATTTTTTTTTAAAATTCAGGGGATACAACTGCAAACAGAAGGGGACCGAGTGTTAGCACACTCCGCTCCCCATTTGCAGTCGAATTCTGCAGGAATTACGTGTTGACTTCAACTCAACTCAACGCCGCGTTTTGCCTCGCCACCAGAGCGAAGAAATGAAAATATGTATTAAATATTTAATTTCTTTCAGTGGGTAGATTACCTCTCGCGTTCGCAGTCAGACACTTGTGCTAAGACTGGCCTCAAATATATAAACCCACCACCCATAAATATTTAATCAACTTCATATAATATATGTATTTACTTACAGGAGTGTCATCGGTATCATCAAACAGCGGGGCCAACGTGAGCAACACTGGCTGTTCTACAAAGCTCTGCGGGGGAGCTAAATGTGGCGGGGCCTGCTTAGGGGCTGTGCCCCGGGTTCCAGCTACTTCCGCGCCACCGAGACCACGGCAGCCGGCATCGAACTCGCTACGACGGTCTCAACATCATAGCATGAAGGTTTGTTAATAAAAACCTCAGTTAGGTGAATGTATTTAAGGTTTTTAATAAATTAAATTATTTTAGGCAAAGGCAAGCAAGGGTGCGACTGTAAACGCGAAGGTTGTGGGTTCGATTCCAACTTGGGGGAATAAAGTATATTAATATTTTCATTTTGTCGCTCTGGTGACGAGGCAAATTGCAGTGTTGAGCTCCGCCACATAACACGCAATGCTTCCAGAAATCGGCGGGAAAGTGGAGAACGGAAGAATCTTAATGGTAGTTAAGTGTCTTGTATCTAGGTTCTTTTAATTGTTTTTTTTTCACACCTCCCATATAAAAAAAAATATATTAAAAAAAAACTATTTTGGCCCTCTGGACTTCTTATTTCGCCACTTTAGGGTAATGCCTTTTGTGGTGGTGCAAAATAAACCGCCCTTTTTCTATTTACGAAATGTTTATAGCATGTACCTTAATTGGCATCCTTTGAAATATTGTCTATATTATCTATCATTTGTAATAATTATTTGGAATAAGACTAAAAAAGGAACGTAAAATCCGTATATTTTATAATTATAATGAGTAAAAAATAAAAATTAACAATATTTTTTACAGGCAAGACTGCAAGATTATCAAGTGCATAGCTACACAGGTGGACCAGCAGGAGAACCGTCTGGAAGACTGCCGCCTATTCGGGAATTCCAGAGAGAATTTCGTGAAGGCCGACGAGAAAGCGCTGCGGCTGCATCAGCCTCAACTAGAATTAGGTAGTTCGTTGTTTATAGTAGTATAGAAAACACGTTTATTGTAAAAAACACAATCAAAATCCACAATAGTGACTGGAATTTGCCATTTATTTCAGATGTGCTCAGAAAATAGTGACTCAATTAGAAACGTCACCACAGAAAAATAAGCAACATTTTTTCCGACCATTAAAACCCGCAAATAAAGATGACCCCCCGAAATCAAGAGACCATAGCAAAGAGACTGACAAGAAAAAAGAAAACCCCAAAGTAAAAGTCAAGAAAGATGAAAAGAAAAAGAAAGAAACAGATGAAAACGCAAAACAAACTGATAAAAATAAGAAAGACGAGAGCAATGATAATAAAAAGAATGAAAACGCTGAAAGGAAAAAAGAAGAAAAGTTGAGGCTTAAAGCTGAAAAAGAAGCAAAGAAAGAAGCTAAGTTACAAGCCAAAGAAGAAGAAAGGCAAGCTAAGCTTCTGGCTAAGGAAGAAGAGAGACAGGCCAAGCTACTAGCGAAGGAGGAAAAGAAAAAAGCCAAAAAGGAGGCAAAACTTGCAGCGCAGGCTGAAAAAGAGAAAAGCAAATAAAATAACATTAAAATTTTTACACAGTAGAAACTTTTAGCCGTCTTTAGATCTTAGATTCGAAAATCGTTATTATCGAGAAGGGATAAATTTTATGAGTATTGTAAATGCGTATATTAGGGTTATAAATAAATTATTGTAATAACTTAGCATGATTTCATTTCTATTTTTTTACTCCTTGTTTTTCCGTATTGTTTTATATGATAAGACAATATTATGTAAATGAAATAGATGCGATAGAATAAGTAGATATAGCAACTGGTTATGTTACTAAAGTAGCTCATCAGCGTATTTCTCATGGAGTTGTTGTATAATTTATTGAAATGTTACTTATAATTTAACCGAAATTTATAAAAAGCAATCTAAATAAATAGTTGTTGGGTCATAATCGGAACTCTACAAACTGCAAAGACTGAAGATGGAGATAAAATCATATCGTTTTGTAATACGTGTGTAACAGTTGTAGTTAAGAGCTTTGTGCATGACTGTATTGCCAAAGAATTTATTTATCACATCTGTTATTTGTGATTCGACCCATATTAGTTGTATTGTTTTCTTAATAAATTTTAGACAAGCTAGACACTTTTATTTCGAAACCTTTTGTTTTGTTTCCTAGCTTCTAGTAGTACAGTATAATACAGCTAGCTGATGTTCTAGAATATGAAAGATTACTGTTATATTAAATTAGCCAAGTTCTGCTTAAAGAACCCATACAAAAAAATCATTTTAACTTTTAAAAAAATACAATTTAGAATCATATCAAGTTGAGTTAGCATGAACTTATGTAAGTGTTAAAATTTCTTTTATAAGGCTCCCAAATGTCGGGATCTATTGTCAATCGTTAGCAATTTCCTGTAAATTAAATAACAATGTTACCTAAAGTTGTGTTTTAATTACTTCTCTGCACCAAATAGATACCATCAAAATTTTGATTGATCTGACATTCAGAAAATAAAAATATATTTTTTCAATATTTTAACAAATGTTTTATTAATATTCTTTATTGGTTTAAAAAAAGAATACACATCACATATCTACATAAAATACCTGCTAATCCCAAAAAATAAAAAGCTACGAGATACAGTTGCATCTTACACATTACATACATACATTAGTATGTAATGTAACATTAGTGACATCATGCAACAGCAAAAATAAGCGAGATATTAAATATCTTTAAATCAGTAATAAAAATATTAAAAATGAACTTATAAATATATACAGCAGATACCAAAAATGTTGCACACCTAACTTTTTTGAAGTTACTCCTAGAGAAAAACAAAATGATTTCAGTTAATTATTGTATTTAATAGCTTATTCTATATATATTTCGAATCGCTTAATAAAAATCTTTAGAAAAAAGAAATAAAAAAAATTGATGATAAAAACACATATCTTAAAGCCAAATAAGTATAGTAGCCAAGGTGGGCACACCGACCTTGTTGCACTTATTTTGTGAAAATTTTTAGAATAAATGGCAATTCATTTTTTGTGTGCATTCCATTAGCATCAATGATATCTTACAATCTCCTTGGGATGGATTCCACTAATTTGGATGTTGTTTGAATCGAGATTTGAGCCCATGTTTCACCAAAGCACGCTTCAAATCCTTTTTATATAAAATTTCCATTTTCCGCACATTTAAATCCAGCAGATGCCATACATTTTCAATTGAGTTGATGTCTGGCGATTGCGGAGGAGTTTTCAGCATTCTACGAACATTGTACAGCAACCATTCCTTAATTTTATGCTTAGGATCTTTGTCCTGCTGAAAGTAATATGTCTCACTTATACCTAATTTTGATGCGCTGCAAAGTAAATTATCGTGCAACACTTTAACACAACTACTGCCTTCATTGTTCTTTCGACAAAGCCAAGTTTCCGTCACCATTTGCTACCATGCATCCCCAAACCATCACGTGGCCACCGTCTATGCATATATTTTGCCTGCAGTTCAGTATTTGGTTTGTGTCACACCAATCTTTGTCCGTCTGATCCAAAAGGATCAAAACTTACTTTCGTATGAAAAAATAATATTTTTGCAAAATTCTATAGCCCTATTTACATATTATTTCGAGAATGTGACTCTTTTTACTCTATTGTCCTTATTCACGAAAGGCTTTTTCCTTCGTTGTTCTATCGCGAAAACAACATTCTTACAGTTAGGGCACAGACAACCTTACCCGAACTTAAAGTAGTGTCATTTGCTTAACTTGGAGCGCTTGTAAATGGTTTATTTTGTACAATTTGCTGCCTGTCTCTTGTACTTACCTTCTTCGAACGACCGGACCTCATTTTATTTTCAACACTTCCCGTTTCTTCTCGTTTTTTTATAATATAGCCAGTGCGCTATGTGCTTTAACTTTAAATCCTTTATTACGAGTAAAATAATTTCTTCATGCGTTGATAACAACAATTCAAAGTTTTTCGGCATGTTTACTTTAAAAAAAATTCCGATGATTGTGTGTATTCGAATGATGTTGATATCTTACGTAAAGTGTCAAAATGTGGCGGGAAAAACATTGTATCAAGGGAATAATTGGTGTGCAAATACTTATTTCACTTTAAAATATGTGTTCTTACCGTCTCATTTTTTTTCTTCTATTTTCTAATGATTTTTATGAATCGATTCAAAATATATATATAGATTAAGCTATTAAATATAATAATTTACTAAAATTCTGTTATTTTGTACAAGTAACTTCTAAAAAATTTGGTGTGCAAATACTTTTTTTACCCACGGTATGTATATACCCGTTATTTGACTAAATATATATTTGTACATTTCATAATATCTTATTTAAACAATTAAAAAAATCGCACATAAAAATCAAGTTCACTAGCTTTGGAAAAATACTTGTCTAGAAAAATTCGATTAGGGAAATGATTTTTGTATATTTCGAGCAGCCATTACGTCCTTATCAACTATCGATGCACTTATTGTCTACTTGCAGCCATCTATCCACCTACCAGATTAATAATTACATAAAACATTTATTTTTAAACTTTAATTTTTGGAAACAACATAAAACTTTACTTCATAACGCAATTTTAACGAGGTTTATAGTATAGAAAAAAAATATAAAAGAACCTTTCGATTTTAAGTTGCCAAATATCAGTAAAAATTGACGTTTTCTTTTTCAAGTCAATGTTCAGTTTACAGACATATTGTAATTTATATTGCTGTATAGATAAAATATTCGTAAACTCAAACGCATTAATTAAATTGTTGGTTTGTAAACAAATTTCAAGGAACATTAAATTCTAATAAACTAAAAATCCTACTCAATACAAATTTACAGAATGTAAAAAGGAACCTACAATTTAAAGCCCAAATACGAATACACCAAAAATAAACAAATTATTATGTATGTTTCTATTATAAAATACAGTAACAACAAAATAAAACAATACATATTCACAAATTGTTTATTCCAACAAAAATTATAAGGCAGGATAAAAGCAACAATCTAAATTCAAAAGAATATTGTTCACTTGTTCTACATAATGTGGATTACTATACACTTGATTTCTAAATAACTAAATTTAGATAAAAACTTCTTTATTCCTCATGGTTATCGCCATGACGGTCAAACATCTCGTCACCAACCTTCTTGTTGATTCTAAGGTATTTGTTAACCATTGGCCTGTAGTAATATGCTTGGTAGTCGAGCCTTTCAGCCATTTTCTTTTGCACTTCCTTTTCTAAAGCTCTCAATTTTCCCCTTTGGGCTTCTTCATCAATGTAATGCATAAATTTTTCATAATCCTGGAAATTAATTAAGAAAATAAATACATATTTTTAATTTATTTCTACATTCATTGCACTTAGTAGTTCAAAATTGTATAAAACACAAAAGTGGCATAATATTAATAAACATATTTTTTAGATTTAGTATTTTTTGCATACCAGGGTATGCAAAAGGAGAATCTAATGTACAATCTGTTTCTACCTAAATTCAAGACATTCTGTGTAAAATGGTGGAATTCAAGGGCACACTATCTACTACTACTAAAGTTGGAAAATTTAATATTTATAGTAAAACTCTTCCATTGTACCACAATAGTATCTTTGACTTTTTTATGTATTGTATATTATTACTTAGTGTGTGATTAAAATTAGTGCTAAAAATTATTTGCCCATACACTATGGGGTGTTGTTACTGATATTGTGATACTGCAGCGAAATGTGAATATCACTTCTTTCTTATGAAAACATTAAAATAAAGATGATACTGTGTGTCAAGGCAAAGAGTGGTTCCCTCTGCTTACTCTGCTGTGTGTGGGATACAGTGTAAAGCTACTAATAAATACTGTGGAGCAGCAGTCAGTTTAACTCACCAAAAACACAATGAAAAGATGACAGAATGGCAGGTATTAGCGAGGATGTCACTGTCAGAATGTGACAAAAAAGTGATGAATGAGTGTCAAAAAAGGACTATGAAGGAAAAATGTGTGGTAAGAGAGGTAGGAAGATACTTTGGTTGATCTTTGAAAACACAGTATCAGTCACGGAGTCAGGTCTAGTAAAAAGCATGAGGACATCCAGGAAAGCATGAAGAGCTTCATCACAATAGTTGATAGCAAAAGTTATGGTTGTAAATTCAATCCTCACTCTGAGGAATGAATTATTTTCATTTTCTCCCATTTGTAGACAATTATGGCATTACTTCTAGTACTTAACGTCGATGTCTCACTTTTTACTTCTATACAGTCAGTATGCCTTACCACGCTCCATTTTCAACGTTTAAAGCAAGTTAGTAAAAAAATTGTGTGCATTAGAGAATAGATTACTATGCCCATCCTGCTATACTGGTAATACCATTAAGCTGCTTTTTTTTTAAATATACAGAACACAAATAAACGCATAACTAGAAAAATATCTACTTTTATGAAAATATAATCTCCACTTTCAAACTAGACTAAATTCAAGACTTTGTGATCTTTTTGGTGATTGGTGGAACCTTTACAGCTTTTGTCTTACCAGAGCAATTTATCAAAAAAACTGACCACCACAATCGTGTTTTTAATCAGACTTAGATTCATAGTTCCACATTGGAGTCAATATTCTTAATAATAACATATAATAAATAAAGATGAAACAACTTATAATCACCTGCTGTGGGTTGTTATGAATGTATCTAGCTATAAATCTTGTTATTGGGTGACGATGATATTCCCAGTGCTTGGGCTCGTAACCATCTGGAATTGGTGTCAACTGAGCAGGTCCAATAAACACATTTGTGTAAAAAATAATAGCACCTACAGGAATTAATCCAACCATTAGATAATAGTGGAACATATCCTTGAATTTGTGCCATTGCCATCTATAATGTAAAAAATAAAATGAAATATTATTATTGATTTGTTTAAAATTATAAAGTATAAACTAAAATTGGTTAGGTAATCACTAAATGACACTATACCTTGATGGCTGCATTGCCATAACTCTGTGCCCATGATCGCCATTAAGGGCTTTGCCTACAGAGAAATTTACATTTTTTACGAGGTATGGTGCTGTGATGTTATTTTTAAATAAATTTGTGCCGAAAGTTCGACCTAACGCACTCCAAGACACCATTTTTGTAAATTGCAAGTTTGACAGTGACAACTGACATATGTCAGTATCTATAATGACAATCATTATTACAGATTATTAATTATTATCTATTGTCACAGGCAATAAATTTCAATCTATAATATCTTTTAATCTATAGCTTACATCTATACAAATATTAGAAAGCTAAAGAATTAATGTGTTTGCCGCAAATTATATTTTTTTATGTTAGATAGTCCATATATTGAAGAAGGCTTAACGCCGCATCACGTTAATCGGTTCTGGAGTCAGTGTTACTTTCGGCCCTCACAATATATCACATCATGTATAACACTTACTTATTTACATTTGACTTTAAAAGTTAGCAAAAAGAAGAATAGCGAAAAGTGAAAAGAAGAAATACACTAACAATACTTGTAAAAACAATTTCGTACAATTCACGTTGATTGGATAATAATAATATGTTTAGTTAAATAACTTACTCGAATATAAATGTTATGTGGTTTTTAACACTTTGGTTGCAATATTGATACTCTTTTTAAGTATATATAACTTATTTTTTATTCGAATTAACATGTTATCAAATGTGTGTTTATTTAATAGAAAATTAATTAGCTTCACGCTGTATCCCGCACACAGCAGGGTAGGCAGAGGGAACCTAGTGTTAAGACACTCCGTTCCCCACTTTCTGCCGAATTCTGGAGGCATTGCGTGTTGAGTGGCAGAACTC
>DWQW01010764.1:0-11901 GCA_018249695.1 Heliconius erato demophoon
GATTGGAGCATAACGGAATATTTAAATTAGTCAAAATTAGTGTAAGTTTCAGAAAGGGTTCCCAATTCTCACTAGGACCTTTCTTTAATTGGATTTGGTTCACACGTGGGTATCTAAGTTGGGAATTCATTTCTCTTAAATTATATAAATCTTAAGGGATATTCATATAATAACTTTATATTTACATAAAAAAATTAGCTTCACGCTATATCCCGCACACAGCAGTGTAGGCAGAGGGAACCTAGTGTTAAGACACTCCGTTCCCCACTTTCTGCCGAATTCTGGAGGCATTGCGTGTTGAGTGTCAGAACTCAACGCCGCGCTTAACCTCGGCACCAGAGCGAAGAAATGGAAATATAAATTTAAGTAAATATTTCATCTCCTCGAGTGGGGATTGAACCCACAACCAGTCGGTTTTGCAGTCACACCTCGTGCCGCTGCGCCACGACCGGCCTCAATTTATATTTACATAGATGGACTAAAAACATTTGACCCTTGATAAAACTGGAAATAAGGACTTACTGATATAAGAATCTTCTATTATAATACTATATAGTATTTTAGAGGCCAGTCGGCGCAGGGGCACAGAGTGTGACTATAAAATCGACTGGTTGTGAGTTCGAGCTCCACTCGAGGAGATGAAATAGTTACTTACATTTATATTTTCATTCTGTAAAGCTCTTGGCTCTGGTGTCGAGGCAAAATGCGGTGTTGAGTTGCGCCACTCAACACGCAATGCCTCCAGAACTCCGCGAAAAGTGGGTTCTTAATATTAGGTTCCCTATGCCTACCCTGCAATGTGCGGGGTACAGCGTGAAGCTGATTTGATTTTTATATTGTATTTTAATTATTATCTGAAAACTTGATTTGTAAAATCTCAATGTGTAAATCTGTTGTACCGATATAATAACGACAGATTGACGTGGACTTTACAATTTAAAATGTTTTTTTGTATATTTATATTATTTTTCGTATATTTATCGCATAACAGGTAAATAGACAGAATTTATTTTTAATAACTTCCTCTCCGCTTTCCGTCTAAATTTGAGATAACGTATGTTAAGTGGCAGAACTCAATACTGTGCTTTATCTTGGGGGTGGAGATCAAATTATATCCAAAAAATAAAATATAATCCTTTTTAAAACTAAATAAATTATTTATATCATTCATTACCATTAACAATTCTATCCAAATCAATCAGAATGGAAACAAAAGTAAACATTGTATTAAATATTTATTCAAATTCTATCAATGTTATTTGTATAGGAGCAATTTAACTCTTTATGAAGCTCTACTCAAACTTTAGAAAAGGAAGCCTACAACAATAATTAATGTTGCCTAACTCGCTAACTTTGTTAGAAGTGAACGGACGTTAGACGTTGGTTGGTCTTCTCAGATACAATATTATATGGTTTCAATATATATTAATTGCATCATGTATTTTCTTAGGTATATATATATATAACTTTGTTTTAATCTCTTCACGCTGTATCTCACATATAGTGGGAAGAGGGAATCTAATTTTAAATCACTCCGTTCCCCACTTTTCTTCAAAGCATTGCGTGTTAAGCGGCTGAATGTATTGCCGCGCTTTATCTATTTACCAGAGCGAAGAAATAAATCTCTAGCGGGGTAATTAGAGAGAACCGAGCACCGAATGCTACTCTCTCTGCATGCCTATTTCGCCTCGTCCACTGTCAACAACATCTTCATACAGGCCCTCTGTGGGGTCCTCGTGCTTTTTACGACCTTCTGACCTTCTTCCAGTATCTTTGATACTATGTTTTTAAAGGTCAACCAAAGTCTTCTACCACCTCACTTACCACTCACTTTTTCTTCCTAAATCTGTTTTTAGCTATTCTTTCCAATTTTAGATGTAATTCTTTAGAACGGGCCCAAACCAGCTGAGCACGATCTTCTTTATTCTCAGAAAATATCACCTCATTCATTTGTGTTTTTTTATTCCCATGTCACTTTGTTTCACTCCTTAAAGACAGCTATCCAAATACAAATTGAACATTTAAGCCGACATGGCGCATCCTTGTTTAACACGCAATTGGATCGAATTGAATTGAATCTTTACTATCCAAATTAATGAAACTGATAGCTCTATGGCTTGCGCAGTCTATCTGTGAACCTTTACCTTTATACAAAGGAACGATAACTGCATCTCGTCAATCTGGGATCTCCCCCCATATCCAGTATAAATTGAACAAAAACCAGACTAAGACCAAGATGCGTGTAATCCTATAGTGTTCCGTTTTTTTTTCGGTGGGCAATGGGCAATCATTTTCGGTTATATTATTTTTTTTGTTCACAGTTAAATTTTCAACTAGTAAATTTCGACAAATCCTCTCGTTTCTCGCATAATGGCACTCCATTTTTACTCTTCACAGTTATATTTATAATCACACGTATTTGACTTTTAACATTTTAGAAGGGTATTCCCCTTTTTTCCTCTTGAAGCGGTCAAGTATTGTACTTGTATAGAAATATTTAACCGTAGCCTCGCATTGCTAGTTGAGCCATTAAATCGATTATTCGAGAATTTAATGTTCTGTTGATGACTTTTGAATTCCATTGTAATTTTTTTAGTACTATAAATGTATAGAAGCTTCGTCCCCGTATTGAAATAGAATTTCCTAAGTCCTAAGCGTCCTAGGTATTCGTGACTTTAAGTAAAAGCTAGACGGCATAATCTTCAATAAATGGACTTTCCAAAACAAAAATATATTTTCAAATCGAGCCAATAGTTCTTGAGTTTAGCTTGTTCAACCAAACAAACTTTTTAGTTTTATAATATTTTTATAGATATACATATGTATATTAACATTTTTATCATTTTCGATATGCATTACCTACAATCTACATAATATCGTCGCATCAATACTGTGTAGCGTTAATGAGAGGAGTAGGTATCTCATAATTTCATTCAACCATAATTGACAAACGCTGAGCTGTTAATACGCTTGCTATCGGTAATTCCATATTGATCCTCTCTCATTAGCATTCTAATATGAATATGTGTGAAAACATAACGGATAGGACACACAAACATAGAAAATAAGAGTAAAAAAGCAAAAATAAACAGCTTTACATTTTTTCTCGTAGTTCCCCAATTTTGGAGACATTGCGTGTTGAGCTCTACGCCGCGCTCTGTTTACAATAGCGAAGAAATAAAAATAATTATTTCTCCTGGTTGAGATTGAACTGATAACAGTATATAAATATTTATTTATGAAAAAATATATATCTTGGATAGCACCAATATTTTGCCTTCGGAAAGACAGATAAAATAATGTTTATTTTTTTACTAACAAAATTTCTATCAAATTAATGTTATTTAATTATTTTATTTTTATTGTATTAACTAATGAAAACGTAATCTCAACATTGAAAAGAGGAGGATTAATCTGGAGGTTTTTACCAGCTCTTCTCAGCAGAACTTCCTTCCGGTGGTATCTTTACGTTTGCCTGACGATTCAAAAGTGCTTGTAAAAATCTATTTGAATAAAGAATAATTAAAATTTAATTAAAATAAGGAAAAAATTATAAATGGTAAAATATTTTACATAAATGCTTTAATGATTAAGATTATTAAAGGTATTTGTAAAAATGGTTCCCATAGAGAACACGAAGAAATCCAGAGTTTGTAATTTTTTTATACGTACAATTTTTTATTTAATTTATATAAATGTTAAATTTTTCTCTTCAATAATAAAATTAAACAATATAAGTATTTTTTAAAGCTTCACGCTGTGAATCGCACATGGAATCTGGTGTTAAAACATGCCGTTCTCAATTTCCACCGAATTCTTGAGGCATTGTGTATTGAGTGGCACAATTCAACGCCGCGTTTTGTCTTATTTCGAAATGAAATTATTAAATATTTCATTCGTCTGACTGATAATCGAAACCACAACCGTCGCATATCAACACATCATCTTCCTTTGCATCGCGCAGTCGGGTAATAAAAGAATAGAAAGGAGAATTATAAAGTAAGTTTGTTCTCATCCACTCACATCGAGTCCCCGTATTAATGCCCCCGCATTGTAAACAATGAAGAAAATTTGCTAGAAATTTAAATTTGCATTTCATATCTCGAGCACTCCATTTTACTTTTGTAGGCAAATATTTGAGTTCAAATTCAAAGCATATTTATCGGAGCAAGATTTTAGAACGATTATTTATCAGCTTTGAAACTTAGTGTCGTGACACTTCGTTCTCAAATTTCCACCTGAATTTGTGACGTTTTCCGTTGAGCTGCGAAACTCAACACTGCACCATATTTTCACAAAGTGTAGAAATGAAAAAAAAAAAAAAAAAATCCCGTAGTAGAGATTGAATGCATGACTGCGCTACGATAGACTACATTACATACACGATAGACTATTACTCGTCTATTACGTTTTACTCGTGGCTTAAGAAAGTAAATTTCAAAGATTTTTCTTCTATTAAGGAATTTTCAGTCCATATTTATTTCCTTAATAAGTTTCAAGAGCGGTCTGGAAGCGTGCCAAGAGGCTGTTAGAGTGCCATCAACTCCTTTGATAAACGTTGACAAAATGAAGTGTTACATTTTAAGTACACGTTAGTATATGGATATTATATAGTTAGTGAAAAATAAAATGTAGCGCAACGTCTGTAAAAGCGGCAGTTGTGGCTTTGAATCCCACTCGGGGGAATGCAGGAACATTTTTTTTTTGCTTTACGCTGTTCTCGATAAGACAATTTCCACCGAATCCTGGTGTGTGGCATTGCGTGTTCAGGAAATGGAAAATCGTGAATCGAATCTATAACGTGTCGTATATACAGTCGTACGCTTGTGCCCCTGCGCGCAGGGGGCCACGACTTGCGTCAAATTTGCATGAATTGCAGAACGTAAAATCCGGTCTATCCCGCTTCTACGGGAATTTGTGGGAATCATCATCAGTTAGTGGTTCACTCTCCCCAAGGAACCTAAATGCTAAGTTTCAGAGTTATACGTTGCTTAGTTTCGCCAGTGCGTTGGTGGTCACTCATGACTCAGTAAAGGAAGACTTATACAAATGCTTATAGAATTTTTCATGTACCTATATACATACCTATATATCACTACCTACATGAGCGTAAGTAATGTATGTAAGTAAGTATGACCAATTGACCATGATTAATTAAGGACACAAAGTCTTTAAGTAGAATGAAAACAAAAATAAATGCTTTGGTGAGTTAAGAACATAATAACGTAATAGATACATAAGAACATAATAAAAATATTATATAAATAATTATAAATAATTTTAAAATTAAATACATTTTAGCCCAACAAAAAAAATACTAAAAAAGAAATTTCCGAATTCTCAAATTCTTGTGACATTCTTTTTCCAATTGTGTGGCTTCACAATGATATTTCACAACTTTTTAACGGAGTTTTTTCAACTTGGATAAATTGTATAATTTCTCTTAATAAAGGCGTCAAGTAAATTATAATGACATTAAAGGATTTTTTTGACATATTTTTATATATTTGAATCAAATGAACGCTTTTTAGAAATAGTTACTCTTAATTACTAAATTTAATTAAGCGAACATCACATTTACGCATCGTACATAAGTGTATATTGTATTTGTAACTAAGTGGCTTTGCTTACTAAGCTCCTTTCCTGAACGAAATAACAAACACAAAGAAGAACATACAAAAAAACATGCAACACAGAAAATTCAAAATCCATATACAAATATAAACACTTCCGTTACTAGTAGTGATTGACTGATAACAAGACGAATTTCCTTACAGGAACTGGAACAAAATGGGAGTTTCTATTTTTCGTCTCAGAATTTTACACAAACATAGTAGCGGGTAACAGAAGCGCGGCCTATCCATTTCCTACTTGCTTCCCAATTTTCGAGATATTGCATGCTGATAAGCGAAACTCAACGCCGTGCTTTGTTCTCCTACTCACATATTGAAAAAAAATATAAATTAATTTAGAAATATGTATAAAGTACTATGTACAGAAAACAAAAATGAAATTCTATACCTACTTGGAGTTTGAGAATAAAATATTTGAAAGCGATACGTAATCTATAAGAAGAAGAGCTTTTCATCTTTAATAGTGTTCAATTTCAAAGACGCGGTGTATGAAGGAGTGTTGTTGAGGAGTAACATTATAGCTATTATAATCATAATAGACGAAGTGCGAGTAGTTTAGATATCGAATTACACCTTGTTATTATGTTTGATGTTTACTATTGATAAAATAACAAAAAATGTTTTGGTAAATTATGGGTAACAAATTAATGTATTACATTATATTTTAATTATTGAGATTGAGTTCAACGCTTAGATCAGCGTCACGCTGTATCCCGCACACAGCATGGTAGGCAGAAGGAACCTAGTGTTAAGACACTCCCCACTTTCCGCTGAATTCTGGAGGCATTGCGTGTCGAGTGGCGGAACGAACAACGCAACGCCGCGCTTTGCATCGACACCAGAGCGAAGAAATGGAAATATAAATTTAAAAAAATATTTCATTTTCTCGAGTGGGGATCGTACCCAAAACCATTCGAATTTACAGTCACACTTTGTGCCCCTGCGCCACGACTGGCCTCATAAATGTTACTTATATTTTTTTTTATAGCTTCACGCTGTATGCCGCACATATCAGGGAATATCAGCAGAGAGAACCTGGGAACGTAATATTAAAACACTTCATTCCCATTAAAACACATCCTTTTTCCACTTTCCCCTGAATTCTGAAAGCATTCCGTATTGAGAGGCAGAACTCAACGCGCGTCGTTACCTGAGCGAGGAAATGAAAATATCAAGTACTTTATACTTCCAAGTGGGAATCGAACCTAAAATCGTCTAGTCAACAGAGCACGCTTGTGCCCCTGCGCCACGACGGCCATCTATTGCGGTAGTACCCATAAATCTTTCGGTTATTCTTATTAGATTCGAATAAAAATGTCACATTTACTTTTAACGGGGATGGTTAAAGGAAATTAAATGCAATAAATAACGTCTGTTTTGTAATGGCTCCACTGACAAAATCACGGGTCGATTAAATTTCCTCGCGCTTTTTAATTTGTAGCTTTTTTAAATTTATTGGATAGGGTCTTACTGATAGATAAAATAAAAAAAAGTTCTAAAGATTTTTTAAATCAGCTTCACTCTGTATCCCGCACACAGCAGGGTAGGCAGAGGGAACCTAGTGTTAAGACACTCCGTTCCCCATTTTCTGCCGAATTCTGGAGGCATTGCGTGTTGAGTGGCAGAACTCAACGCCGCGCTTAACCTCGACACCAGAGCGAAGAAATGGAAATATAAATTTTAAGTAAATATTTCATCTCCTCGAGTGGGGATTGAACCCTCTACCAGTCGATCTCACACTTCGTGCCGCTGCGCCACGACTGGCATCATAAAAGATCCTCTAAAGATTTTTTTAAATTATAATATTAACAAAACACAAATACAAACAAAACAGCATTTACAATTTTTCTTATTTACTCAATACAAGCGCAAAACCAATGACAAAAACTTAAAATTCTACAATCTTATATCAATTAAACAGTCACATAATCGAGTATTTAAATGAACAATAACTTTATACTAATTTGTGGTTTTGAATTAAAATGTGGATACGATACTGCAATTGTAGTATGTGATGCGCCTGACCGTTCTAACGCTGCCTCGAATAAAAGTGACTCACCTTATTATCATGCAAAATTCGGCGAACAGTGAGGGACGGAGTGTCTTAACACTAGGTTCCCCCCAAAACTAAATATTTTATCCTAAATTTATTCCACATACAAGATCTAAGTGAATAAACACTATTTATATAAATTTTGACCTATTTACAAAAATCAAAATCACTGAAAATCACTTAGAAAAATTTTGGGCTTTATAATTTATATGAACCACTTACCTTCTTTGAATTGTTGACTTCTTGGTCGATACCAAGGGTAGGCATCGACCAAGGTATGTCGTAGGGTCTTCTGCGCCGTACCATTTTAAATTTTTTCGAAAGTTTTTGCTGAATTTTTGCGCCATTTTTGACGCAAAAACATTTGAAAAATTAGTTTTTTTGGACATTTTACCTGCACCTCCCCTCTCATTCTCGCGGGCTATACATCGTTTTGAAGGCCTTCCGAAGCCCGTTCGTTGGACACCATTTTAATAGAACAGCGTCTACTGTAAACGCGGCGGTTGTGAGTTCAAACGTCGATCAAGGTTTTTAGCTTCACGTTGTATCTCGCTATATACATTAGGCCGAAGAAACCGTTCCACTTTCGACTCCGTTTCCTATTTTCCACTCTATTTTTTAACTATTGCACATTGGTTGTGGAACTCAACTCAATTCTTAACAAAGCCAAAATATGAAGTATAATTTCCATCGAATTGGATATTTATTATACTCATATATTTATACTACTGCTGTAACAAACATATATTTTTCTTTCTTGGAATTAAACTTAAAACTTTAAACTTTTCCCACCCAATGCATCAAGTGTGCTAACAGTGCAGAGCAACATTTTAGTAAATACCATTTACACCGTCGTAATGGACGTACTGTGAATTTAAAAGGACTTGCAAAGCGCTCAGCAATTAAATAAAATATTAAAGTTTCGAGCTTTCACTCGTTCGAGAATTAAAAATTTGTTTGAAAATAGTAGTTCTATTTTAGTGTGTAAAAAATAAAAATATATTTCTATTTGGTTTTAAATCAACTTTATTTTATTATATTAAAGTGGAGTTATGAGTCGTGGCTCAGTAGGACGGCATCTGAATGTAGCCGCGATGTTTGTAGGTTCCATGCCCTTTAGAGGTAACAACATGTTTTGTTAAATTATTACAATTTTTTGCGTCTTCTTTTTTATAGAAAAAAAAATATGTTGTAAGTTTTGCGTGTTGGGTCACAAAAGATGTCATACAGTCAAAACATGAAACATTTTTAAAGTGTTAGTCCACACTCTGAAAATATATTTTAAAGAGTAAATAATAAAGAGGACTACTCTAGGAGGTGCGGGTTTGTGTCCCACAAGGTTCAAATTCATAATTACGTATTCTTAAAATATCACCTGTGCTTACATGTCAAAATACGTGAGATGCCTATGTAGAAACAAGAAAGCAGCCAATTTGAAACGTTTTTCCAATTTCACATTCCTAGGAGTCAAATTAGGTGAACCGCAAATTTGTTGAAGATAAATTGGCTGTATGTGGAAATTTATTTAGAGTTGCCTTTAAAAAGAAATATAATTAAATCTGACGACGTAATGGCAGAGCGTATTATTATCCTCGTAGTGGTTGTAAGTTCGATCCTCTCTTAAGGAACGGTATATGTAGATTTTTTTCTTCATTTTATCCTATTTTTAGCTTTACGCTGTTTTATACACATGGCAGAGTAGGCGGAGACCTGGTTACCCTCACATTCCGTCGAATTCTGGAGGAATTTCGTGTAGAAATCGAACCCGCAACCGTCGCGTTAACAGTCGCACACGTGCTGTGCCACATAGTTCCCTTAAACGATATTTACTGTAGTAACAAATTAATGAAGATCGAACTGAAGATCAAGATAGTCCAGGGCCAGGCAGTGAGAAGATCCCATAATTTGAATAACTGGTTGCCGATAATGTAATTTTATGTTCTCGATCGGTAGAAACATTTGCTCTTGGTCAAGCTAAACTTAGTTAGAATAGTCTAGAATTAGGAAGCCTCAATCATGATAGGAAAAAGTTTTTTGTTAAACGATAACCAATTTATTTATATTATTGTAGTATTTTTATTATATAAATTATTGTCGATCTACTATATATTTAACATTGAAATGAGAAAAAAAAATTGAATCTCAATCAGCTTCACGCTGTATCCCGCACACAGCAGGGTAGGCAGAGGGAACCTAGTGTTAAGACGCTCCGTTCCCCACTGGCCTTTAATCTTGAATCTCAATCGAGAACAGAAAACGGAGTGTCTTAACACTAGGTTTTTACAACCTATTCTGCGGTTTGAAGCCCGTTTTCTGAAAAAAAAAGGATTCTTCATAAATGTCATGAATAGTGAAGTAAGTATTTAATAACATATATTTTTTAACTTCAAGTGCAATAAATAGTCAATGTAAATAAATTTATGAATAAAAAAATTTAAATTCCTAAAATATATATTTATAAATTTACTTGGGTTCTGTAAGTTCGAATATTGCAACGTCTTCTTTGCCCGGCATTCCTTGTAATTGTATTTAATGAATCTTTTAGAAAATACTAAGCCAGTCCACTGGTTGGGGAATAAGATTAATTATTTCGTTTGAAAATTAACTCGCGTAAAGATATTAGATAGATATATATATATTTAAAAAGTAAAAGAAAATTGCTTGACACTACCCCGTATATAGTAGAAAGGCAGAGAGATCTAGTGTTAAGACACGCCGATCTCCATTTTTAGCCCTATTTTCGAGTTAGTGCGTGTTAACTAACATTTTGTTTTGACTACCAGAGCGGGTAGGTAAAGAACTGTTTCTGTTTCTCCACTTTCCGTGTTTCGAGTTCTTGGGGTATTGCGTGTTAAAAGGCGGTACTTAATGCCGCGCTTTGTAATGTCACTAGAGAAAGGAAATAAAAATAACTCATTACTCCAAGTTGGAGTCGAATCCACAATACACACACACTTAAAACACGATACGATTACGATACTTAAAATATATTTATTTCTTAAATTTTCATTTATATTTGCTTCTCGAAAGAAAGATAGATTTCATATTTATCATAGAAAAATCTATATAGCAAGAATTTTGCTAAATATTTGTGGTTTTGTGCTTATAATATCAGTCAGAAGCATGAACATTATGTAAATCATATTTTAGCTTGACAAGTTTAGCCTATTTTATTCGCTTCTCACATTTTGATCCACTTTAATTTAGTTGCAATGAAATCTCATTTAATTTGAATGAAATTTATATTTAAAAGTACCATATTTAATATTAAATTAAATTAATTTAATTAATTTATTAATTATTAGATCAAATATTTTTAAATTCATGTGGCCGTGGATCCAAGTATATTATTGTATAGGTTTGAATTTCAATTCGATACCTCCAAACATTTTTGAGATAAAGGCTCTTGACAGATAGACAGACGAATAATAAAGAGATCTTATAAGGGTTCCTTTTTATCTTAAAAGGTACGGAATCTTAAAAATTATATAAATAGCTTGTTCTGTTATAAATTACGACCTAATGCATAGATCATTTTAAAGAGGCTTTAAGAAACCAACGAACCATATTGATTGCGTCGACTCTAACAGTAAGACGTTGTTTTATGTTTCAATAAGCTTATTTTTATAACCTTGAGATAAATATGTATATATATATTCGTATATACAGTGTTCTATATTTTAAGTGGAAATCACTTGACGAAAGGGCGTGACTACATTAATGATATATGTATTAGTGACTCATCGCGCGCAACTTTGTGTCGACTTTCATAAAAATAAAATTTAATAAGAACAGCTACCAATACCCACAAAAAGTTTTTTTAACAGCTTCACGCTGTATCCCGCACACAGCAGGGTAGGCAGAGGAAACATGGTAATAAGACATTCCGTTTCCCACTTTCCGCCGAATTTTTCGAGGCATTGCGTGTTAAGTAGCGGAACTCAACGCCGGATTTTTGCCTTGGTGCCAGAGCGAAGAAATTAAAATATTAAGAAATAATAATGCATTACCTCGAGTGGGAATCGAACCCACAACCGTCGCTTTTCAGTCACACCATTGTGCCACTAGGCCACGACGGCCTCAAAACAAAAAGTTTTCTTAAAATATTATAGCTTGATCAGTTCAAAAATTTGTCTGTATTTTTTTTATATTTTCGCTGTATTCCGTATAGCTATAATAGAGTAGGAAAATGGAATACAGTGTTAAGTCATTTCG
>DWQW01010765.1:0-11901 GCA_018249695.1 Heliconius erato demophoon
TGCCAAGTCATCAATGGATTGCTTGATAGAGTCCATTGTGTGAGAGTGAAGTGATTTAGAACTTTTGTGATCTTTTAGGCAATAAGTAATAATGGAAATTAATGTAAGGACTTACTGCTGGTAGGTTGATAACTTTTAGCACATATTTATTAAATAAAAACTATTAAAACTAATTTAAATTCAATAATAAAGTAGAGCTTTCTTAAAAAAACGTCTTGATCATTTGTGCACCTACCCACCAAAAGTAGGGTATATATTTTATAGGGGAGGTATTTTATATATTGATTTCCTCCACTCTGATAAAGGGGCAAAGTTCGGCGTTGAGTTCCGCCACTCAACGCGCAATATCTCGAGAATTTGGTGGAAAGGGGGAACTGCACTGTCTATTTGCGAACAGAATGTCTTAACATAAAGTTCTCTCTGCTTAATCCGAGCCGAGACAGAACGGCCTAATTTCAAATAATTTTTCATAATTCACATTGCTTGTATTTTGTTTACTCTACTACTGGATCGATCTATTATTTTACACACACCGACCCGTATACATACCTACATACATCAACTACAGACGTTGCATCTGCATCCTATCATTATGTTAAATTATTTATAACGTTATTCTTTTATTTATTATTCGAAGTACGCGCAAAAATCTTTGTAATTAAAATCATTAATATTTCTGGCAACGGAGTTAGGTGGAACAAAGGTTGTGCGATTAAACTGATAAGAAAGAATGACGACCCGGTAGACGTATTGTTTATTTTAAGCGCTGGAATCAGTCACATCACTATTATTTACGACACTTTTGAAAACATTTTTTTTGTTATATTTATATTTTCTTAATAATTTCATTACTTCGCTCTGGCACCAAGGCAAAAGCCCGGCTTTGCATTACGTCACTCAATACGTAATGCCTCGAAAAATTCGGTGGAAAGTGAGGAACGGAGTGTCTTATCACTTTGCCTACCCTGCTGTGTGCGGGATACAGCGTGGAGCAGATTTAAATTATTTTTATTTAATTTTAATTTATAATTTTTTAAAAATCAAATTAAATCAGCTTCGCACTGAATGCCGCAGAGGCAGGGTATGCAGAAGGAACCTCCACCGAATTTTTTGAGGTATTGCGTGTTGATAAATAATATTATTTATTCATTCCATCGAGTGGGATTGCATTAAACCCATAACCACCGCGTTACAGTCACACTTTTGTATCACTCCGGCACGACGACCTTTATTTTTTTAGTTCAATAGATTTATAGTCTGGAAATCTAAAAGTAATTAGCTTATATAAAAAATATGTTTGCCTAATAAATCAATGATCATCGCGGTGCAGTAGAGTAGTATAAAACTATAAAAGCACGTCCGATTTCTTTGCTGTAGTAAAATCGTGGCATTCAATTAATCAACATATGGAGTCTCGAATTTAGGCAAAAAGCGGAGAACGACTTGTCTTAACACCAAGCTCTCTCTGCCTATCCAGGATAAAGCGTAAAACTGTTGTAAACTTAACTGTTACTAACTTACCTGCTCTGTTCACACCGCACTGCTATTCTGTGAGTCCGATCACAACACTAAAGTACAGTAAAGCGCGATACTAAGTGCTATTTCCTATATGACACACGCATTTGCATTTTGAATATTATGCACACGACTGTACATGCAAGAGTTTAACTCGTGCCTTTCTTTACAGCACTTATAAACTTCTTGTCGAGCCATATCGGCGATAACTTTAAGATTGCACATTAAATGGAATTTTAGATTGAGGCCAGTCGTGGCGCAGTTTTATAAGTAAGTAGAGTAACTCTGATGTCGAGGCCTCCAGAATTCTGCAGAAAATGAGGAATGGAATGTATTAACACTAGTTTCCATCTATCTACCCTGCTGCGTGCGGGATATTACGTTAAGCTGATTTTCATTTTTAAATCTCTATGGTTACCTCAAATATCAGCTTCAAATCAGCTTCACGCTGTATCCCGCACACAGCAGGGTAGGCAGAGGGAAACTAGTGTTAAGACACTCCGTTCCCCACTTTCTATCAAATTCTGGAGGCATTGCGTGTTGAGTGGCAGAACTCAACGCCGCGCTTAACCTCGACACCAGAACGAAGAAATGGAAATATAAATTTAAGTAAAATATTTCATCTCCTCGAGTGGGGATCGAACCCACAACCAGTCGGTTTTACAGTCACACTTCGTGCCGCTAAAAATAAGGACAAATTTTATGATACTAAGAAAAGAAAACGGCACTTTCTGCTAATATTTAAGTTCAATTGTAATGCGGTCTGACGCTTAGCATAATCTATTATGCAACGCCGCGATCTGTGCACGGCCACTGGCTGTCTGGATTGAGACTGGAACGTTGTAATATAATATTACGAAATATTTTACTTTAATTAATAATTATATATTTTTTTAAATAACTATAGAGCTAACTAAATACATCTGGAATAAAAAATGCTAAAAAATGAGATTTTTTTCCCACTTTCAGCTTTTTTTTTTAAATTTTGATACGTTACCGACTATTTTCTTATCAAATAATTGAATTTACAAATGATAATGAAAAATATTATTTTAGTCATTACAGTTGTAAAATATAATATCTTGTATAATAAAATGAATATTAACGTTATCTTCATACTTTTTGTTTTATATGAAGACATCAGTATTATAATTACAATATTGTCTTATGAAAATTCAATTATATATTATTATTTTATATTTGAAAAAAAATCTACTTCACGCTGTATCCCGCACACAGCAGGGTACCTAGGCAGAGGGAACCTAGCGTTAAGAATATATAGAATGTAACTGATATAGAATATAGGGAAACATCAGAAAAAGATCTTCAAGTGACGCTAAAATGAAAACTTACTGATGCAGAATATTACCTACAGCCCACCGCGAAGTCACGTGGCCACGAGCATGCAAGCCTCTTACCATACAAAAAACACAGTAGTACATTCTGAACATCGACACAACCGTGGAGTCAATCTTTTTTATACTGTCGCTTTATACCTAGAGGCTATTGTAATACCAGACGTAACGCCTGCCAGTGGGGACTTGCCGTGCAGTTAGCATTGGAAATTAAAGAAATGATATTCTGTTTGTATGTATGTATGTATGTACGTGCACACCGCTTGAAGTATCTACAGTGTGTAACAGTGATTCACGATTTTCTTCTACCTGTATTATTCTGATGCCCCACATACACCTAACTGTTTATTATGATAAGTTACAGGGTTTGTTTTGGACGTTTGCGGTTTTGTCTTGCATTGAAAATTTAATATTATAAAGATATCGTTGGAATATAAGATTTTTATTATATTGGTTAGAATCTGTTTAGCGTATTTTTTACTAAATACAAAGTAATGAATTATTGATAATATGTCAATTAATTCTTGTCTGCGATAGATCTCTACTTTCAGGTAAATGCTAAATATAAAAATCTAGATATAGTAAAACATAATACAAAAAACAAACTTGAAATTTATCAACAAAACCCTTTTCCTTATTCATCAAACGAAAGTTTAAAAGTCAAAGAAGTAACTAACACAAATTTCAGTACTACCAAGTGCACCGTCTAAGGAGTTTACAAAACGGAGACACGCTCGCGGTCGTAAGACAGCTATGCATAAACAAAAACAACACTTCAAAGGATACAACGTTGAATACATTTGTAGTACACAGCCAGCAACATGTGAAACGGAATTCCAGTAAATTTTACTTGGTTTCAACTGTAGTTAGTACTCCACTGCTTAGCACTGTGGAAAGTGAAGATGTTCTTTTACATAAATTTACATATCATGGTTGAGGCCAGTCGTGGCGCACAAAGTGTGACTGTAAAACCGACTGGTTGTGGGTTCGATCCCCTCTCGAGGAGATGAAATATTTACTTAAATTTATATTTCCATTTCTTCGCCCTAGTGTCGAGGGAAAAGCGCGGTGTTGAGTTCTGCCACTCAACACACAATGCCTATAGAATTCGGCAGAAAGTATGGAACGGAGAATCTTAACACTAGCTCTTAACATCCCTCTGCTTACCCTGCTGTGTTCGGGATACAGTGTGAAGCTGATTTACTTATCATGGTACTGAAGCCCTTTTACTCGTACTTTTGTGATACTTGTTATAGAAATGATTTAACTATATATATTTCTATGCTAAATAAGTTATATATCAAATTTTGCTTAATAAATTGACTATAATTGACAAAATCTTATGTAATCATGCTTAATAAAATTAATATTTTTTCCTAATATTTAACTCTTTCTTGGGTATCTTTTTAATGAATGCTCTATGGCCATGGTATGGCTAGGTAAGACAAGTTCCAAATTATATTATCTACATTATTTTTAGATGAGATAATTTAGGATTAGACTAATAAATAAATGGGTAAATATAGATTTGATGTTTATATTGTCAAAACAAAGTAAATCTTCTAAATTAAGTAAAGCTTAAGATTATACTATGTAAGCATAGCTCATCTTATGCTTTGAAGGAGACTTATAATAGCATAATGACGACAATATTTTCTCAATCGTTTTTGCGATATCATTTTAAGACTTTTAATATATTTTTATTTTTTCAACTTCACACTGTAGCCTGCACATAGCACAGAATAGGTTAAGGGAACCTGCGAACTCAGTGTTGAGACACTTCGTTCCCTATATTCTGATAAAATTCTCGAAGCAATATGCTACTTAAGTGTTAATTGAAGTGGCGGAACTTAACGCTGCGATTGCTTCGTGACTAAAGCGAGGAAATGAAAATATACAATTTTTCATTCCCCGTTTGTGAATCTAACCCACAACCGCGTTTACAGTCGCACACTTGTGCCCCGGCGCCACGACGGCCTACATATTATATTACTAAGAAAAACATAGTATTATTAATACTACTAATAAATGTTATATTAGTAGTGTTAGACGTTAGTGCAAACATTTTCAAACAAATTCTTAAAATTTAACCTTGTGAGCTTAACAGCTTTAGTCTATATATAGAGGTCGTTAACAAAGTGCTAATTAAGCTCTAAATAAGTGCGATGTGGATGTTTTATCGCTGATACAGTGTCAGCTTTATCACATTCACAAATCACCTTGTTTTTTAGATCGGGGCTTTGAAGTTCGAAAATTGCACCACCCATTTTAATGTTTTGACATTATATAACTTTATTTATTATATATTTTCAAAACAAAAAAAATACAAAATTAAATTAGCTTCGCGCTGTATCCCGCACACAACAGGGTAGGCAGAGGGAACCTAGTGTTAAGACACTCCGTTCCCCAGTTTCTGTCGAATTTTGGAGGCATTGCGTGTTGAGTGGCAGAATTCAACGCCGCGCTTTGCCTCGACACCAGAGCGAAAAAATGGAAATTTAAATCTTAGTAAATATTTCATCTCCTCGAGTGGGGATCGAACCCACAACCAGTCGATTTTACAGTCACACCCTGTGCCACTGCGCCACGACCGGCCTCTTTTTCAAAACAAATAAGTACAATATTTATTTGTTACATTTGCAATGCCTCAAAAATTTGGTGGAAAGAAAAAGAGTATCTTAATAACTTAACTTAGCTTCACGCTGCTGAGCCAGCGGAGCACCTTCTTCTTCACCTTCACCTTCTTCTTCACCTTCACCTTCTTCTTCTCCTTTATTCTCACGGTGACATCCTCGCTAGTACCTGCCATTCTGTGTATTTCTGCATAGCCGATTCGATTAGATTATGTGACATCTATATTATGTGAATACGCGATTCGATTACATTATTATATAAACATTTGCCTTTTTTGATACTTGAATCTGATATTTTGTCATTATATATCTTTAGATTATGTCACAGGTTATATGAGGTTAGTCGTGGCGCAGGAGCACAAAGTGTGACTGTAAATCGACTAGTTGTGGGTTCGATCCCCACTCGAGGAGATGTAATATTTACTTAAATTTATATATCCATATCTTCGCTCTGGTGTCGAGGCAAAGCGCGGCGTTGAGTTCTGCCACTCAACACGCAATGCCCCCAGAATTCGGCAGAAAGTGGGAAACGGAGTGTCTTAACACTAGGTTCCCTCTGCCTACCCTGCTGTGTGCGAGATACAGCGTGAAGCTGATTTTAATTTTATTATATCACAACATTTTAAGTTTACTATGTCTCTGTATCTCTACGTCTCTATATATCTATGTCTGTTTATATTATCTCTGTAATTCTTAGCGTTTTCAAATGCAAAACAATTTTGCCTGATGCAATTATACAAAATAGGTTTTTTTTCCATATATTAAATAACGTGGAAAATCCCAAGTTTTACTTTGAATCTTTTCTGTTTGCCTCCGTAAGTACCGCCATTATACGCGTTTCGTTGAACGATGTTTTTGTTGCACGTTTTGAAGCGTTTGAGAGAAATGTGCTAATAAATCATCTTAATGGTCGTTTGTACGTTTATCCGTTGAAAATGAACGTTAATTTAACATATACGGAACGTAACTAAATAATGCACATTATTTTATACTTTACGATTTGGCAGGATTATTTGTATGATGACGTATGGAGGAAGCTTAAGCTTAGTTTATTCATTACAATTGCTTTTTTAATATTTTAGTTTTTAAGTAAAAATAATATTAGTTATACTATTAGTAAATTTATTTGATTAGAGGATAAGCCCAAAGAGCATAGCCTGAGATGGTTTAGCCACGTAGCAGGCCTGCCTAGGAACTATGTCGGAAGGAATTACCTACATCTGTGCCTAGAGTTAGACCCCTCGTACTCCCAATTGATGCAGAACATATTTGCAAATTACTTTAACATTGTTTTTTTCACTATTTAATCTTAAAATTATTTGCAAAACAAAATGATTGCAATATGTTTTACAAATTTATCATTAATATAAGAAATTATATTTTTTGTAGAATTTCCATTTGGAAAGGATTTGTTCTGTTTACCTAAAATACTCACAGATATTAATCTATCCGGAATATATGGACGCACCACCAGACTGACAAATTATCTGGAATGTGTTGTCCCTGACCACATATATAAATAACTTTAAAGTTTTGAGCTCCAATTTACATAAAGCTTATTGTATCTTCAAAATTGACTTTACGTTGTAGGTATAATTGCTAAACGTGTTTTCCTTTAATTTAAATGGCACACTCGTATCATTTAAATAGTTTAAAAAAATATACAGTTTTAAGTTTTTTTGTTTTTCAGATGTACTATAATATTAAAACATTTTTGAGAAATGCCACCATGTCATAAACTCATAAATCATTTACAAAACCTGTAGAAAATTCAAGATGCTCTTAGATTTCTTAATGCAGAATTTCTAAAAAACATATTTTTATAACTAGTAGCTTGTTGTGGCACAAGGGCGAAAGGTTATGGGTTGGATTTCTATTCAAGGAAAATGTTTAATATTTTTATTTCTTCGCTCTAGTAAGGAGGCAAAGCGCAGCGTTGAGTTCCGCCACTCAACAAGAATTGCCTCTAGTATTCGGCGTAAAGTTGGCTACGAGGAATGGATGTGTGTTAACGCTAAATTCCCATTATATATACATACGAATTGACAAAATAATCTGTTTTTTTAATCATCTAATAGAATCACCGAAGTATGGTCAATTATACAGAATTCGCTTCTCATATCTCTAATTATACCTACCTCGAAGACGCCGAAGGATTAGAAAAAAACAAATAATGCCTCCATTTCAACCTTAAATACCTACTTAAGAATATTTGAACATGTATGATTGATTATAGATTCTCTTTCCAGAGGGAAAAAAAAAAAATCCTTAAAAATCATGCTCAGCTATAAATAAGTCAGAGTAATCTCGGACTGGGTTTCATTTTAATAGTAATTAATTACGTCGTTCGAATGTCTTCAAGTTCTCCGTTTGGGATCGTTGTCATTTTTTTCTTACAGACTTTGTCTGCTAACCGCCTTTTGACGTAGCATTTGATAATTTTATTAAGCCTCGCCACCTTTTTGACATTCTTTATTTGTGTTTCTTGTTTTGTTTAGTTTATAAGAAGATTTTATGAGTATAAACCAGTTTTAAAATAAAAATATAGGTACTACGTTTTATCTTTGTAACGAAAATAGTATTCTGAGCGTAATTCAGGAGACAAGTCTTAAGATATAGGAATGGGGATGGGGGGACTGGGAATGGGAGAATGGGTGGGAGGATAAGAACGACAAACTACGACTTCTCAAGGTCAGGAGGTGAGACCGCCTTC
This sequence comes from Heliconius erato demophoon, assembly GCA_018249695.1. Classification (NCBI taxonomy): domain Eukaryota; kingdom Metazoa; phylum Arthropoda; class Insecta; order Lepidoptera; family Nymphalidae; genus Heliconius; species Heliconius erato. The sequence goes on from DWQW01010765.1 coordinate 8,217, forward strand.
TAGTAGATACATTCTCTTAAAGATTTGCAGTCGCGATGACAGCATAACTTGAAAAATCGTTGAAAGTTTCTAAAAAATAATCTTATTTGAAGTGAATTTCAACATACACTGATATTTTTTTTTTATTTTTCTTATTCGTGGAGAACGTGACAGGTTTTAGGTTCAATTCCCACTCGAGATAATCAAATATTTTCATTTCCTCGCTGTGGTAACAAGGCAAAGCGTGGCGTCCAGATGATCCATTAAACACCCTATGTCTTCAGAACTCAGTAGAAAATGGGGAACAGATATGTCGTAATAGGAAAGAAAGAAAGAAAAGAGTGTCTTAGCACTATGTTCTCAATTCCGTTTGCTTGAAACAAATGCAAAAGGTAAAAACCTTACTTTGTATGGGATACAGGATACAAAAAATGTATTTGTGCCTTTTTCAGGATTTTGGATAAAACTAAGTGTTATATGTTACAAATGAATTTACGTTTCAGAGACACGCAGTAGCTATCCACAAAAAGTCATATTTAAAAATGTTTATATATTTCTAAAAATTAAAAAAAATTCTCTTTTTTATTTTATTAAAATTTTTCCTTTCTAAATATTCTCATTCTTTTCTCAGCTATAACGAAATTAACTTTTAAAACAGAACTAAACGTTATACAGTTCATTACAATAAAGGTAGGTAAGATTAAAAAAACTTTCTAAATAAATATACTTTTTAAACATGATAACTCAAACCAGTAATAGTAACAAAGGACTAACTAATATAATTACACGAGCTTTTCTAAGTTTATATGAAGAAACAATATCCAGAAGCAATACGGGGAATGTTAATTGTTAATCACCTGAGTTTCTAGAGAATGGGTCCGCTATGCAAATACATTTAACTTACATTTCAATTATTATCTCAAAGTCGAGGCCAGTCGTGGCGCAGCGGCACGAGGTGTGACTGTAAAACCGACTGGTTGTGGGTTCGATCCCCACTCGAGCAAATGAAATATTTACTTTTATTTTATATTTCCATTTCTTCGCTCTGGTGTCGAGGTTAAACGCGGCGTTGAGTTCTGCCACTCAACACGCAATACCTCCAGAATTCGGCAGAAAGTGGGGAACGGAGTGTCTTAACATTAGGTTCCCTCTGCCTATCCTGAAGGTGAAAAAAAAATCTCAAAGTAACTCCAACTTGATCTTCGCGAGGTCAATACTTACTTCTAGCAAAAACAAACATAAAATTAGGTATAATTGATGTCTTTGAATCACATATAACGATACTTCTGACTATATTTTTTGTTGTAAATCCTTTTGAAGGGTACCAATTCATCAGTATCTGTAAACATTTAATAATATTTCTTTTCAATGTCTAACTTTTGGCATTTTGATGAACATTTATCGATCAAATTTATTCTCTTTAATTAATTATACTTCATCAGTTGCTCAAAATTACTTTGTTAATTAATCGTTTTTGTTTTCTTAAACCTTACAGTTCTATAACCTTGATTAGATACTACAAGATAAATATTAGTGCAACTTTACATTTTTTTATAGAAATTGAAATTTAAATTAATAAACTTAAATTAAATATCGAAAATCCTCCAATGGTGGAGGAACGTCCTCAACTAAAATTCTATACTACAGGCCCAAAGTGTGAAATTTGGATTCACTACCTAAAATCGAATGTCAAAATAAATATCTGAAATGTACACCAGAATCATTAGGTTCCAGAATTTCCAGATTTCATATTTATACCCCAATATATAATTTAGCTATATAGTAGTTAAAAGTAAAAAATATAGTAGTTATTAGGTACATTAAATATGACAAACCTACTTTTAGATAATTATAACACATTTCAATTCACGTCACGTTTCAAAAGATTATTATCTTTTGTGAATGAATGAATGAATATTCAAGCCAGTCATCCTCTGACAGTCCTTGATCCTTCAACTAGTCGTGTTAAGCCTTTAACGGTTTATTTATTTGAGCGACGGAGATGTCAACTTAGCTTGATCTGATGGACAATGAAGATTTCCTTATTTTTTATTTACTTTATATGTTTTATAATATAAAAATGTTAATACGTTTTTTTTAAAATATATCTATTACTGTCGGTCTTTAAAAGGCTTTTAAATTGTACCCACGTCTAAATCTAATATATATGAATTCAAGATTTATATGTGCGAGATTAGTATATAGATCAAATAACCATGAACTCGCACGCAGGCTGAGTGATCTCTGTAAAGAGACTTTACAGCCTGCAAGGGTCTTTCAACTTTTTGATTAACGGCCAAAAATTTTTCCGTGACCATGAAGAGGGAAAAGATCTGATCAATACACCCTATTCCAGGTATGAAACCTCGTTGGGTCTCCCACAATAGCCTTTCTGATCTTTCTTGCATTCTTCTTGCTAATATTTTAGCAAAAACTTTACACCCAAGCTAATCAAACTGAATGCCCTACAGCTTGCGCAGTCTATCTGTGTACCTTTTCTTTATACAAAGGCACGATGATCCGCTAATTTCTAACATTAATTGCACAGAAATTAGAAAAGATGCGTGGCCCACCACATTTGATCATCTTGGCAGTAACTCCATCTGCTCTCGCTGCCTTACTATATTTCAGACTTCGTATTGCACTTTCAACTTCTTTTATAGTGATTTTGCCATCAACTACATCAAGACTCGACGTTTCGCTATTACTCGAGACTAAGGCGTCATCACGTTCATACATCTCCTTGTAAAATTCCGGCCATCGCTGCAAAATGTTTGGATGTTCTGTTACGTACATAAAGTCTAATTTATATACATTTAAATATGCCAAAGGATTTAATAATTCTTTGGCATATTTAAATGTATATAAAATTCCGTGTTCTGGATCATGATCTAGAACACGGAATATTTCCAAATTCCGTGTTCTGGAAAACGTGGTGGCGAAAAAATATATAATATTTGTCAATACTTATTAAGTCTAGATAAAAAAAAACATATTCGTAATACTCTATGTAGCGCTGTAATAGTAATGTTTACTATATTTTAAATAATATATTATATTTTTATAACAAAATATAGTAAATATTTTATTTTATTTCGTAGACTTAAACTTTTACGCCCATACCTATAATATCTTTTATTTTACATTCAGTGTTTTTTCCACTACTTGAAAAACTCTAAATCTACTTAAAATATGATCTCATTGATATATTAATTTGTATGTATATATTTTTCATTCAGAATGAGATAAGAATCACAATGCAAGAACTATCACAAAAAAGTTGATTTATCATCACTAATTTGAATTAGAAAAAGTTAATATTCCAGATTTCATATTTATACCCCAATATATAATTTAGCTATGTGTATAAAAAATATAGTAGTAAAAGAACAACAAAATTTCAAATAAATATTTTCAAGTAAGTATTTTAAAGTTCTATAATTATATTTGTCGATTCTATGAACATATTTTTTATTATTTATCATTTGGAATAACATTTGGAGCAATACTAGAGTTTTGCGCCCCTATGGACTAACATAGTTTAGAACATAGCTCACCATCAAACATCACGAGACCGTTGTTATTTATGCAGTTATCTAATATCAGATAGAGGAGTTCAAGGTCACCGGTGCTGAAAACGTTGCATCTCCTCATCCCAGGGCTGCCCTTTGCGCTTTTATCAATAAGTAGCGTCCGCAGCGCCGCC
>DWQW01010766.1:0-11900 GCA_018249695.1 Heliconius erato demophoon
TTTCTAGCTCTCTTAGGACAAGCTTGGTTATAGATTGGTTCCAAAATTCAACATACAGTGTTTTGAATTCGATCGGAAAGTGCTGAACGGAGTGTCTGGACACTATATTCCTCTTTAATACATTCTTAAAGATTCTCATACAATCATATCTATCGCTTTGACAGATTGTACGAAAGCAGCTTTAATATTTTCAAATTTATCACAAGGCCGGGACTTGTGATTTCGCCATTATGCTGTTTTATGATCATAAATTTATGCTCACACAGTAATCTCCATAACTTTCTTTCGAATACGAGAGGCTGAGAGAATCGTGCAAAATGATGGTAAGCAGATCGTTGTTTATATATTTTGATATAATATAAGCGAAGAACTGTTGAATAGAATGCTGGAGGGTAAAATTTTAATTATGGTACAATATTTCAAGTGAGTAAGGACTCATACAATAAACTCATAAATAAAACTGAAATATAAAATAAACGAGGGTATTTTATTTAAAAATGGCTTAAATTTTTTTATTTTGAAAAAAAATACATACGAAATTTTTAATTTATTCAAATTTGATACATATGTGAACAGAAATGTAGTCTCGAGACACTCCACTTTCCGTTTTTCACTAAAAGGACGCATTGCTTATTGAATGGTGGAACTCAACGCCGCGCCTTGACTTACCAGATCCGATTGAAATATAATTATCATTTGCCAGGAGAATAATGAAATAGGAAAAGTTTTAGAGATAAATAGATATACAGATATGCTAACATCATAAATTATTTGTATCAAGCGTATAAGAATTTCAACGAAACTTGATTAGAATATATTGCTTAGTAGGTTTCCAAGACGCGCAAGCTTAAATTCCGCTACGATCAAATTTTTATACGTTTTTTAAAAAATATATTTATTTCCTAAGTGTACAATAACTTTTCACAATAAAAAATCAAAATCCATATCAATATATATATTTAAAATTAAACATTCATTGAGATGGAAAAACGACAAATTAAACAAAATCGTCACCGACTCTCGCTTAATGAAAATTGAATTTATTTTCTGATGAATATGCATATCTCGACATTGTTCACGGCCATCGCTTGTTCGATTAAGGCCCCATCATTTCAGCACCTGATTGTACGGCGAAAGATTTTAGCCTGATTAAACCTATTGTTGTTAACAAAGAAATAATTTAATATACGTCCTACTTACTAATAAAGAATTTTAGGGCTATATTATTTTCGTATTTTTTTTACTATAACAAGCAAATCAATTTCATTTCACTCGATGTTTTTTTTATGTTATAGATTTTTATTTTTGTAGTTTTGATCTCATTAGATAATATATTAAAAATAAATACACAAATATTTAATTTTCACGAGAACTTAATAAATTGTAACACATTTTCCTTAAATTTATCATATCGATAATATTTAAATTTCCGTTTTAAGTGATATAAAGCACGTTAATTACGTAGAAAGATTGCACATTAAATAAATGATATTTGTTAGAAAAAGGCGAAAGACGAAATATATTGTCTCAGGAAAGAGGGAGAAGTCTCTGTTTATCATGAGAATATAAATATTTCTTAGAATGTTTTTTGGTTTATTTACACGCTGTATCCCCTGTATAGTAGGATAGGAGAAGCAATAGAGGAAATCGAAAGAATACATTCCGTTCCTTACCCACCGTTCAAATTCTAGATAATTTTTGACGTCAGCCTATGAGTAAAGAATCTCGTTTCCCCGAATAATCGAACCCACCACCATCACGCTTACAAAGACGCTATCTCACTGTACCATCATGAACTAGGATTTTTTGTTATAATAAAAATATTATCTTTAATCAGATACACATAAGGATCACTTAATTAAGCATTTGAATTCCGCGAAAATAAGAACATTTGGATTTGGTACAATAGAGCTGAATGTAGAGTATTCGAATCGAAATCATTCAAACGGTTCTGGAAAACATCCAAATGGCAAACGTGCTTAAGTTCGACCTAAAAATATTTACTGAGTACTTTTTTTTTGTAACATATGTATGTTTTACAAAGATCTCGTTAGATTTAATTTTACTTTTATTCAAAGTATCACTATAGATTTAATTATATAAAGGATCTTATCTTTTGCATTTTTTTAAATGAGTAAATTAAATTATCATCTTTAGTCTATATATATTTACTTCTGGGCTTAAGTTTTTTTAATATCACGCAACGCTACGTATTGCTTTCAACCATTGACAGCTATTTTCCGTAAATCTCCATCTAACTGAAAGATTGGAAGAGCATGGCAACTTATAGCAAAAAACATATTATTTATTAAATATTTTTAACATTTTTAAAGTGTTATTCCACACTTAAGAAAGAAAAATATTTATTAAGAAAACGTTTGAAAATTTAAACGTAACGGGATTTGAACCCGCGCCTCTTTAGAAACCGTCTAAGCACTCTGACCAACTAAGCCATACGTTCCTACCGCCCGCTATGTTCACCTGAATTTATGGATTAGTTAGTCAGAGCGCTTGGACGGCTTCCAAAGAGACACGGGTTCGATTCCCAATATGTACAATTTTTATACGTTTTCTTAATAAGTATTATATATTAAAATAAAATACAAAATTAAGTTTATTAATGAAGTAACCGAATAACTTGAGAGATATCTCATTTTAAAATTCATTAAACCAACCCAAATTTAACCGAAAAACGGGTAGTTAAAAAAGAACATAAGATATTCAGACAATTTCTTCGCAGCTACGAGAGAAACGCGAAGAAAACACAATTAATTTTGTTCCCTTGATTATGGAAGCCAAAATTTGTTATTCATTTCCGATTTACTGAAACGAAAAACACAATTTGCGGATCGCGAGGTGAAATTGAAAAAGTTTTCAGTTATTTATTTGAAGCGTTCTCCGCGAAGCCGCGAGGGCCGCCTTTCATTATTTTTAGCTAACACAGTACAACGAGCATATACTAAATAAGATATATTAGAAGAAATCCCTCTTTAAGCGTCTTTCTTATCTTCGCACATCCGATATGAATAATTGAGCTAAGTATAAATTTGGTGATTCTTCTATATGAAAATGTTGTTGTATTTTTTTAATGTTATTAGTTGAAAATTGTAATTTAGAAAATATTAGAAATGAAATGAATGTTTGTGATACATAGAAAGTTCATATTCTATCGGTGTTCGGTGTATCGATGTTTGTTACTTTTAGGCTAACATATATGTGAATTCTACTTATTTAGACAAATTTAAATTCAGATCTAACCTAGTCCCGCTGAGTTTCTTGCGCCGGTTCTTCTCAGGTCTGAAGCATTGACTTTAGTGAACTGGTGGTAAATTATTTGACGTTCAAAAAATGAAGCATGTACCTTCTTATTTTGAATAAAATTATTTGACTTTGAATTTTATTTTTTGATGAGTGGCGGATCTCAACTCTTCAAACTCAACACTTTGCCTCGTCACAAAAGCAGGAAATGAAAAGATTAAATATTTAATTCTCTCGAGTAGAAATCGAACGACTACGATCGATGAGGCCATCATCATCAATAGATATTTGTTTTAGCTATAAGACCTATACATTACAGTAACGATGAAAGAGAAATCTAGAGTTAAGACATTCCAATTCCCGCTTTTCGCCCGAACTTAAGTCTCGCCCGAGCTAGAAAATTAAAATAATTGAAACTGATACCGATACCGTATTGTATACGTCATGGAGATACCGTCTGATTGTAAACGAGATGATTGTGAGTTTGATCCACACAAATGGGAATGATTACATTTTAAATAATTTAATTTTTCTCACTATCGTAGACATGACACAGCGTTGATTTCAGTTAATGTGTTAAGTGTCAATGTCTCGAAAATTGATCGAAAAGTAGAGAACGGAGTGTCTTAGCACAATTAAAATATCCACAAACGCTAACTAAATATACCTATTTTCTAAATTCCAGGCAGCTAATCAGAGCGGAATGTCGAACTTAAAACCACATAAATCACGTTCGCTGACGACATTACGCACTTATGATTAATGAGGGGACCGGCTAATTAACATTAAGCATGTCCTTTGACGAATGCTGGAACAAAGGAGCACTCAATTAACTAACTACGCCAAATAGAAAATATATTCTAACTACGTACAACGTTTTGTATTAAAATTCTGTATTTTAATCATAATTATGAAGAATGTAGGTATCATAGTAGCGCAGTCGATAGTTTACAGGATTTTACTATATACGTGAGTATTGCGGGTTCGATTCCCATTACGAAGAATGATTATTTTCCCATTCTTGCTCTAGTAAATCAAAGTTAGCCATTAAACTACGTCTGGAGTATCCTGAATTCTAGCGGAAAGACGACGAATGTAGTATCAGTAATACTGATATAGGAAAGTAGAGAAAAGGTCTCTGCCTACCTCGCCATTTACAGGAAAAACGCAAGCTAACAAAAAAAATACATTATTTTAAGAGTGACTAACAACTGAGAACGATTTATTTTGTATGGAATACAGAATTAATAATCAAACAATTAAACTTAAAATTTTACATAATATTATGTTCTTTTAACAAGTTATATATTTTTTTAAGGGATAAAAAAATATATAAAATTAGAGGAAACAAAGTTATTTAATATTTAAGAACAGCCGCGTTATAATATATATTTTACGATACGAGAACTTGGCCACTCATCTTTATATAAGTACTCGTAATCCTCTCTGCCATTGTGTACCGATCTTCTTATTCAGATAGACTAGTATCAGGCATTCATTCCATGAGAAAAATTCTCTTGATTTTTCATGGTGTACATAATAAAATCAAATCAGCTTCACGCTGTATCCCGCACATAGCAGGGTAGGCAGAGGGAACCTACTGTTGTGATACCGTTCTCCACTTTCTGCCGAATTCTGGAAGCATTGTGTGTTAAGTGGCAGAACTCTACGTCGCGCTTTGCCTCGACACCAGAGCGAAGAAATGGAAATATAAATTTTAATAAATATTTCATCACTTCGAGTGGGGATCGAACTCACAACCAGTCGATTTTACAGGCACACTTCGTGTTGCTGCGCCACTGGCCGCAATATACATAGTGTACATAATGTTAAATATTTTTATTATTTACATTACTTGTACTTTTTGAAATAATAAAGTTTTTAATTTATAGAATACTACTGTAATTTAGTATTTTTTTTACACACACACAATATTTAAGGAGCCATCTTGTTAGTTGTAGTTTGTCTTTTTTTTCCCCAATTTAGATAACTTTATATCAAGACCCATATTCGCCACATTCCTAAATTATCTATATAAAGTCATCTTGCCGCAGTGGCACAAGCTTGTAACTTTCACCGTTACTGTTTTTGGCGGAGTGTCCTAATACAAGGTTCCCTCTGTCTACCCTGCTATATGCGAAATATGTGTGAAGTAGCTTTGTTTTAATTTATAGGTGACTCTCTCTCGGCTTGGGTAACGATGGGACAAAGGTAAAAGATTAGCCTTAATGACATCTCACTAGAATAATAAAATTTTGTCGTCATTGCTCGAAGAAATGCTCAATTAAAGTGATAGTGGGAGGGACACATAGCGAGGAAAATGTATGGTCCCGGGGCAGAAAACTTCTAGAAGGGTGTCCAGGAACCTGACACACTCAATGAGCAGACCACTCACTACCAAGTCCATCGGCGATCTGGTCAAGGCAACGAGAAGCCGTTACATGCAGACAGTATAGGTTCAATCATCGTGGAGATACTGGTGTCCAGCAGTGGGCCTTAAGAAAAGGTGGCAAGAATGATGATGATGATGATAACCATTGCAAAATATCTGTTTAAGATTTAAACAAGCCATTCGTTTTACTAAGTAACATCCTATTGATAATATGTCATAATGATAAAAAGACTTTACATTACATGATTGGATATCGAAATCCAGGTAACCGACTTTAAACTAAGTATTTCTTACTAACCTCTAAGCTCAATTTACTTCATTGGAATTTTGGAGAGGAAGAATATCTACATAGATTATGTGGTCCAGTTTATTACCTTGTAGCGTTTTACTTATATTTTTTGATCAAAAATATCCTCCAAAAAAAAATCTTTTCAGCTTTATTTTATCGTATGCCCACCCTTTTTTCCAAATTGCGATATAGAAAAAAAATCCCAAAAAGTTGTACATTTAAATCATCATTTCTAGAATATACAGTTCAAGTTTTTTTCAAATAGGCATACGAAACCTGGGATAAGACAGTTTGTTCGCCACTTTCGGTCAAATTTTCGAGACATGGCATTTCAAGTGGCAGGACTAGAAGAAAAATAATTCAAATATAGTCATTATGAGTGGGGGATTGAACCCAAACCCCTTGGCATATACATACAAACGCTGTACCACTGCTCCACGACAACCGTAATATAAACATTGTAAAGAGCTTAAGCTATACGACATGTAAATCGCTAACGCTTACAACTTAGCGGAAAGCAATATTCAAAGTACACGGGTCGACGAAAGCCAAGAAGCCTAATCGATATATAGTATCATGGCATTGAAAGAAAATTTTATTTTCACACAAAATACACCTTGTAGACGTCTCGTAAAATATATATTTTACGATAAGGTTCGGTACTCTGCAGATATCTCCAGTTTGTAGCATCTTCTGCTGTACAAATAAACTCATATTAGATACACAGTTAAATGTTGATTTAAATTTATGTTTGCACTAGAATATATGTATATTTTGCTATATATATATTTTTTATCCAGCATAGAGCAGGGTAGCCAGAAGGGACATAGTGTTAAGACACTGCTTTTACCACTTTCCACCGAATTATCGAGGCATTGCATGTTGAGAGGCGGAACTCAACACCGCGGTTTTTCCATCGGTACCAGAGCGAAGAAATGAAAATATTAATAAATAATAATTCATTCTCCCGAGTCCAAAATCGTTGCACCACGACGGCCTCAAATATTATTGAATGTTTAGTATAGATTTCAAGCTAAATCTATTCAAATTTATAGTGTATTTATTTGCGTACCCACTATAGTATCAATATTTTTTATAACATTATTGTCATAATATGACAAGAACACTATAAGATTTATGTATAGAAAGAAGAATTAAAGAATTAATAAGTTTTATTTTCTATTACTAAAAGTATTATTATATTATGACCTATATTTATTTTATATAATAAAAAAATGAAAAATGACATTAAACTACACAAAACGAAGCAGACAACCTATGGTTATAGGAGGAACACGTTGATGCTTTTAGTATGAGCAAACATTACTTAAACGCCATCCGGTGTTGACCTCGCCTGGACGCATTAGGGCAATCAACAGTGAACTGTCTTTGTGGACTTACTTTTTATATTTCATGTTTACTAATATATTGAAAAAAAGTTTGAAATTTAAATGGTTGGAGGGTAGGTAATAGAAACGTAGTGTTAAGACACTACGTATCCCACTTTCCACTTTCCGCTGAATTCTAGAGACATTGTGAGTTGAATGGCGGAACGCCGCGCTTTGTATTATTACCAGAGGAAAATATTAAATAGCTCATGTCCCCGAACGATATCGAACCCACCACCGTCGCGTTTATCACACGCCATGCCACTGTGCCACAATGGCCTGACGTATACACTCATTTTATATGAAATGAACTATAAATATAACGTTGTTACTTTTTTCCATTAAATGAATATATTTTTTCCTTAATTTGTATAGTAAGTTCTAACTACGTGACAAATTTCTTAACAGTAATAAGTATCCTATAGGTATTGATTACGCTACAATGCAATAATACTTGTACCGTTTGACTGCATTGATTTAGAAGCCTGATTTTTGACCAGAGCTCCAAGCTCCGAGCTGTGCTCACAGCTCCGAGCTGTGCTCCAAGGGACCATAGGCCTGGATATTTGATATTAATTTCACTTTAATACCTGCACGCGACCCCGAGATAAATAGTCTTACAGACAGATGGCGAGACAAACAACAATGAGATCCTATAAGGGTTCCGTTTCTTCCGTACCTTTTGAAGTCCGGTCCCGAAAAATCAATCTTTTTTCACAAGTAAAAATATTCTAAGTATAAATTAATATTAATATTATTAAGTCTATATAAATGTCACTATTCATCTTTTGAAGTACTGAAGTCTTGTTTACAAACAAATACCTAAGAGAACTTAATTAAATGTCACAAGCAAGAAACCTTTTTCTCAAGAGACTAGCTATATATCAGCAAGGGCCGAGTATAAATGGCTCTTTTAACATTACATTTCAAAGAAAATATTTGTTAAATTACATTTTAACGATTTCGAATGACGTAATTAGCCTAATGACTTAATGCCGGCAGCACCGACGACTTGTTACAAACACGGAAAGCTTTTAAAACTTTTACATCTTTGTAAAGAAAAGAAATTTTAAAACTTAAGTTAGTCACGCGAATGCTGACCGCTAGTTTGTGGCTACTTAAGAACAATGCAGGGCAACAGTTTTAGGTTAATTAAATTATTTAATCAGAGTAAAGTGGCAAAGTGGAACAGTCTTTAACCGTGGTTAACATAGGTTAAATAAGTCAATTATAGATATTGAATTCCCAGCTTTGGCCAGACAAGGTGCGGCGTTTAGTACTGTTACACCGGACGCAAATTCATATAGAAAACGTAGTATCTTTACAATAGATTCACAGGAAGATAATCCGAAGACATGCAAAATAGAATTATTAAATAAGTACACTAAACAATAGATTATTCAACAAGCAGAAATGAAAATTAAAAAGGGATTTTATAGAAAAAATCATCAAAATTAAATATTTGTAGTTCATCCCATACAAAATGCGTGCATACGCCCGCAAACTTAAATTTGTCAACTTTTGAGTTGTACTTCCCGATGACTTACAAATCTGAAATTTATGTTTCGAGCACCTACGGTGAGTGAGTCTAACTCACTCTATTGAGTTATTTTCATTTTATATTGTTAAGTGTTAGTTAAGGTTTTTTAATGATTATTTAGCTCTACACCAGTCCAGTCGTGGCGCAGCGGCAAGAAGTGTGACTGTGAAACCGACTGGTTGTGGGTTCGATCCCCACTCGAGGAGATGAAATATTTACTTAAATTTATATTTCCATTTCTTCGCTCTGGTGTAAATTACATAATTTGAATAATTTAAATTAATTGTTAATTATTCAAATTATGTAAAGAACTAACAAAAATAAGTACAATTAACATACACTAACAAAAATAAATAAATATAAACGAAATAAAATATTTTTTTTCCTCTTAGTCGTACACTCTTATTAGAGTGGTCGTGAAGCATTCTTCATTTGTCCATAAATTCTGCAATGCGTGTGCAGTCGTTAAAGGAACAGCCAGTGCAGGACTTTATCAGGTCTGTCCATCTGATGGGCAATTGGCCGCGAGAGGACTGCCCTTCAGCTGACCGTTGTATTAACCTGCGTTCTAAAGAGTTATCGCCTTATGTGATGTGGCTGAACATGTTAAAAGATCCATATTTGCACAATCGCCAAAACCTTTGCTTGATGAAACCCTATACTTTTAGATGGAGACATTACTACGTCGAGTAATCCATTTAACTTTCAACAAGCGCCTCGCCGCCACATTTCAAAGGCATCAATCATTACTATGATCTAGTAAAATAAAGTGCTATACTCTACTTTATTTTTCTGCTGGTTCTTCCATGATTAAGCGCCATAAAAGAAAATAGGAAATACTAAACATCTCATTCGTGTTTTGGTTGTGCCGCGATTGTACATTTTTTCTTGAACTTTTCAGTAAGAGATCGTACAATAGCAAAGAAAAAATACGATCAGATTAAATCGTTATTACAGTAATTTTAATACTCATATCTCAGAAAAAACTAAATGTAGTTTAATATTAAAAAAATATTTCAAATTAAATGATAAAATCATATTTAAAAAAAATTACGTGTAAAAAATTTAACATAGGCCCCGGCGAGATTCGAACTCGCGATCTCCTGTTTACTAGACAGGCGCTTTAACCAACTAAGCCACGGCGCCGTTTGTGTTGATCGTCTTATCACGAATTTAAAGACTAAGTCTTAAACAATAATTTGGCATAAAAAGAGATAACAACATAGCATAATATGTTATTTAATTCGACGCACAGTGAAGAGAGGAAGTATATTAATGAAAACGGAACATCTTAACTGAAGTAAACTTGTTACTAGTGACTTAATCTGAAGTATATTAATGAAAAAGGATAGATAAGTGGAGATTATAATCTAACAATGTTTGCAATATTTCTGTGTGATTCGGTTATGACTGTAAAGCGGAGGTTGTGGATTCAACCCCCACTCGGGGGAATGAATTATTATTTATTAATATTTTTATTCCTTCGCTCTGGCATCAAGGCAATAGCCCGGCGTTGAATTCCGCCCCTCAACAAACAATGTCTCGAAAAAATTACGGGAAGTGGGGAACGGAGTGTCTTAGCACTAGGTTCCCTCTACCTACCCTGCTATATACGGGATACAGCTTAAAACTGATTAAAAAAGGTTTTATGCTCCAAATTGTCGTAATTTGAATTAACAATCAAACTAGACACCAATGTAATTATTCTCGTTATATAGGGTCTTGTTAAATTATATACAAAGATTACATATATATTATATAAATTATTAGTACAAACGTAATATAATCAAAACTTTAGATGCTACTTACTTATCATTCTAGTGGCAAAGCGAGTAGTATCAATAGAAAATTAATTAATCAACTAACTTTGTAACTTGCAAAGCAGTGAGTAAAACCTGTTATTCAATATAGAGTGCCTAGGGCTGTCCTTTCTGAGAAATGTATTTTGTATACAGATTCCCCGTGATCTTTTTGTTATCTCGTGGGATGTTCAAAAAATTATAAAAGATAAAAAAATATTTTTTATATTTGAAATATGACTTACATGCACAATATGCTTTTTTTTGTTTCGCGCTGTACTTATACATAGCAGGGTAGCCAGAGGGGACTTGGTACCCTTTTTAGACACTTCGTTCTCTTTAAAACGTTAGTAGTAATAAATATAACACTTTTTTTAAAAGTAGGGTATTTAATTTATCATAATAAATAATAAATCATTAGTATAAAAAGAAAAAGCAATTGCTTAAAATACTAGCAAATATATAAAATATATATAACAGGACCTCGTGTAGAGCTAAGTAAATGTTAATAAAATTTTGGTAACATTTTACATATAAATAAAAAAAAAGTGCTAAAACAAGTAAAATGATGAAATCGTTTAAAAATGATCTATTGATCATTTTTAAACGATTTCAACATAAAAGTTGATAATTATGCAATAGAAATTAAATAAAATTGTACAAAAAAAAATACATAAATATTTTTTTAAAAATAATAAAAAAATAAAATAGAGTACCTATTTGATGTTACCATTATTTTATCAGCCCTATTCTACACTCTACTGAACTCACTCACACAAGCTAAGCCAAAAAGTTAGTGTTTGCTAACAGCTACAACTTCTGCAAAGAACTAGAACTGAAATGTAAAGAAACAGTTTTAATATTCCACGTATTACAGTTTATTCACTTCATAACAGCTACTTTGAAAGCAGAAGCTAGATAATTATATATTTTTATATTATAAACTGGCAGCCAATGTTTATTTAAGTGTATTTAAGAAAAAACTGACCAAGCGCGAGTCGAACTCGCCCACAGAGGGTTCTGTACCAATTTCAGAATTACGATTGTGAAATACCTTATAGGTTTTAATGATGCGGCGTATAACGTTACCATCCTTAATTTTGGGGGGTATAAATTTATTTAGTATGAAATGAACTAATGAATAAATAAAATATATTTTTTTTATATTCCGGATTTTTTGCTTTATTTCTATTGTAAAATCTAATTTCGTCCTCAATTTCATAACTGTAGATCT
>DWQW01010767.1:0-11897 GCA_018249695.1 Heliconius erato demophoon
GCTGGTGGATGGGATGGTTTTTTATTACATCACTTGACTAATATACATTAATATTTAATAAATTATCAATATAAGAACGAGAGTAGTAAAATCGCGTGTTTGCACTTTAACGCCTACCCACCAAAAAAAAAAAAAAAAAAAAAAAATTGTATTATGATATTAGTTTAGTTTATGGAGCAAACGTAATATGAGACCACTCCGTTTGTTGTAAACTGGAATTAATTATTTTTGTTTAACCCCAATCAGATAAGATAAAGTGTAGCGTTAAGTTCCGCCACTCGATAAAACAATGTCTTAAGTTCAGGCGTTTTTATTAAATTGACATTAGGTCTGTCTACACTGATATATGTGTGTTAAGACGTGAAAAAATGTTAATATAAGAAAGATTTAATTATGTAGTACATCCAATATATTATTATCTCACAGATTTCTATAAAAATAAAGAAAATATATATTTACTTATATGAGAAAATATGTACTTACTTATATAAATACATACTTTCACGTTGTGAGCAAAGTATTTTTAGACAGGCGCCTAAGAAAGAGAGAGATCTCTGAAAACACAATAATTTGATACAATCACCATTATAAGAAGCTTTTTTGATATTATTTATCAGCTAAAGTGCTGAGCTTAATTATCATTTTTTAATATCTGGGCTTTTTTGTTAAATATAAAATCGGTAAGTTATATCAAGATTAATCATAAGGTGTCAGAGTTTTATCGATCTATTCTAGAACAATTTTATCCTTTTTCATATTATAATAAATATGAAAAAAGTGAACACTTGTATCATTTTACGTACATACAATGTTTACATTTATACATTTTTTTAGTTTTACGCTGTATCCTGAACATAACAGTGTACGCAGAGGGAACCTGGAAACCTAGTAATAAGACATTCCGTTACCTTGAGATATTTCCGTTCCCCACTTTCCTCTGAAGTCTGGAGCGAAGAAATAAAAATAGTAAATGTTTTCATTTCCTCGAATGGGAATCGAACCCACAGTCTCTCTCGTTTACAGTCGCACGTCAGTCTCTGCGATGCATTTGGTCCCTTTATATATATACACACACATAAATATCACAAGAAGAAATAAAACAATAAATTTTGATGTAACTAAAGCAATTAAAAACCTCACTGATAGTATCTTATACGGTGTAACTTTACATTTGGTCATTATAATTTATTCAGGAAGAATCGTGTCAATCGCCACAAGACTTTCGCTTTTACTAACGAATAACCAAATTAGACTATCGATTTCATTTGCATGAGTTAATTAAGAATCTTGTGGCTATTTCTTATATTTATAGATTACTGTAATATAGCGGTGGGTAAATCTTAGGTCTATTAACTTGAAAATTTTCTGCTAAATTCCAGGCAAAGTATTTAATAAGTAGTCACTACTACTTTTTTTTCAGCTTCACATGGTAGGCAGAGAGGCTATGTGGAGGGAGAGCTTAGTGTTAAGATCCTCTACTCTCGTCTTTCCGCCGAATTCTGGACACATTGTTTGTTGATACCAGAGCGAAGAAATAAAAATATTAAATATAATCAAACCCACAAACTGCATAGTTTACAATCACTGCGCCACGACTGGCATCACTTACTTAATTACTTTAACTTTTCACATTAATCATAATATTTTTTAAATGTTTTGATCCCTATCATTAATTCAGTGAAACCAGGATAGCTGTTGGCTATAGTACATTAGGTCAGAATTGGGCCACAAAAAATGAGATCGTGCTGTGCGTAGGCGTGGGAAATTCAAATGACTTTGTTTAGATCGACTGTATTAACATTAATGTCTCTATCAAAGCGTAGTCTATTGTTGCTTATATAATGGTTGTGGTTCGCGGCTCTAACTCAAACTAATTTGCTTAGAAGTGAACGACGACTTTCAGAAAATACATGCCTATACTAAATAATAAGTTTGTAAGAATGTTTGTTTGTTTGTTATTTTATTTTTGTATCTTATTTAATGTAAAATTTTCATTTTGTTCATAATGGTAGTAACGCGGCTGAAGCTTAAGGAGAAATTGATCATATACTGTAAAGAAAAGACTTTTTTGCTGCATAGCAAGCAAGGCCAGGTACCCAGTGTTAAGATACGGCGTTACCTACTTTCTATCCTATTTTCGTATAGATTAGCGAATCTCAACGTTCTCGTCTTCTTACCACAGCGAAGAAATGAAAATAACTAAGTAATTCCCCCGAGTGGTAATAAGCCCACAACCGTTGTGTTTGTCAGACAGAGAATAGCAACATATATCAGTCGTAAATCATATATTATTCTGTGATATATTATATTCCAGTAAATAAGGTTAACTTACACATTTGTGTTAATGCATATTGCATACATACCACAAACCACAGACATAACGCAGTGAAAGTAAAATAATTTTTTTAGTAATTTCTTCAAATATTTTAGTTTTTTACATAATTCCGAAGAAATGGTTGACTACAGAAACTAAATCCAGTAAAATGTAATATGTTTGTATTGTATTTTTTATGCATTGATAATTAGGATTAATTATGGCAATATTTTTAAGTTTTTTTTTTCCGTAATATTACCATTGTTGAGTTGAGCCATTTTGTAATTTTACTTTATAAAAAGAATATTTTATATATAGGGCTAGCACCAAAGTGCATCTGCCATCCGATACGCATGCGTCACTGACTCCGGATGTGGGCTGATCTCTGTAACTCCATACGTCTGACTTTGTAACCGGTTGGAAACTTTTGTTTGATTTACCTGGTCCCATTTACCTGTAATATTGCAGTGATCATTAACTTTTAATGCATCCAAATTACTATTTGAATTATATACCTGCGTTCACCCTAATTTTATTTTTTCTGATGTCGAGATCTTGAAACTTCTAAAAAGATTCCAGATTGCTCGTCCACTAATGATGTTATAGAAAAAAATATTGAATATAAAATAAACTAAAGGTAGCTACTAACGTTTTTCTTAACATATTAGGCAAGCTTCCGGCAGATATAAAGCGTTTTCTCTTATGTTCTTAGACAATTTCTAAACTAATTCACCATAAACGATGTTAACTGTCATGTTCACATGTTCCACATTCTTGGTTCTCCCACACAAGCCAGCGCGCTATCCCTCATTCAATCAAATAGTCGGTCAGAACAATAGGTTTCTTGATGCGTTCCCTTTTTACTTTGCGTTGCGAATCTCTCTAATGGATGTTTAGAAAATCCATCATCATGTTGTCTTAGAACTGTGTAAAGCATCCGTCGTAACTTATTTTAATACGTTTAAATTTATTGATTGAACTTTTAAGATACATCATTTATGCATCGCACCTTCTACTTTTGTATTATTTATTAAATTACTAGATACTCTTATTTTTATATCATAAGCCAAAGGATAATATATTATTTTTAATAAAAAGGTATCCTATGCCCTTTTAATTCCACTAAGAATGTGTGTACAAAGTTTCATGATAATTGGTTTAGTAGTTTTGGCGTGAAAGCGTAACAAACACACTTGCATTCACGTTTATAATATAAGTATGATTATATATATTATAGCACTAACATTAGATAGCTGACGAATAATTTCGTATTCCAAAGTTGAATAAGTACCTTAATAGATACAATCGAAGGTTTTAAACGAAGTGCTTTTAGGTCTTAGGGTTAACTAAATAAAGACATTTTACATTTGCAATTCTAACAGTAAGTAAATAATTTATGTGTTTGAATGGTAGCCGTTTTGTTTAGATCTCCCACGCCATAGTAACGGTTTAATAAGCACTTTCGACGTGCGGAAGTGCGTTGACAGGATATTAAGAAATGTGAATTATTTTTTTAATAATATATATATTTTTTTCATAGTATCCACTGGTAACAATTTCGTTCCTATAATTGACGTAATAATATTTTGTTACAACTAGTTTGCTGTTCGTCTGTCAAGACTATTTATCTCGAGATTGAGTGAAGGTATCTAGCTGAAATTAATATCAAATATTCAAATCGATGGTCTTTAGAAACACAGAAAAATTCAGGTTTTTAACTCATCAATCATCCCTTCACCATCGAACCCTTATATAAGGGTTCCATTTTTACAGCTTTTGAGGTACGAAACTCTAAAAATGATAATAAAATCTGCTTACAGCATAATAGCATACGGTGGATTTTGGATGTTCATTATAAATTTCAAAATATTAAACTAGTGTTTGGTAGGCATTAAATATAACATTAAATTATTATTTTCATATTATTTTAAATTTCATAAAATAAAAAAAAAAAAAAACAATAATTGTCGTCAAGGCGATGATTGCCAAACAAATAGTATCTGTATATCATTTTAAAGGTGTATGTAGGTAATTTTGTGCAGTAAAAAATATTAATAGGGGAGATCTTTGATAATACTTTTGCTTACTTAAAGCACAATTAACTGCATGACCCTAAGAAATATATTACCTCTATTTTGTTCATTTTAAATGGCGACGAGCCAAACGTGGAAGTTAAAATTTATAATCTTTTATAGAGTGTTAAAACTCTCCGTTCCCTTTAAAACACTTCTGTTCCCCATTTTCCGCTGAATTCTAGAGTGGATCGTGTTTAGTGTCGTTTTGCCTCTTTAGATGATTGAAGAATTGAAAATATTACACATTTCGTTTTCTCGAGTGGAAATCGAAGCCACAACCTGTCGCGCTTACAGTCATACTTTGTGCCCCTGCGCCTCGACTGGCCTCAAATTAAAAATTAAAATTATTATAATATTCCATAACCTTATGACCTTATTATTTTGCATAATTATTTAATATACGTCACGTATGTGATTCACATGTTTAGGTCGTGACTTATCGCTAAAGTTCCGTTGATAGGCGTTACAAACTACGCATAGGTATGCGATAGGGTTCGCGTTCTCTAATATCTTTTGTATCAGTGAAACGACACGTTTCAACAGAAGATATTAGATATGTAGCTTTTTCTTTGAATAGTAAATTGATTGAAAATATTATTTTTTTGTAAATATTATTCTTTATATTAATATTATCTGGTTAAATACTCTGAGGGCGTTTTTGTTAAAAATTCCGAAGCCAGTCGTAGCTGGCATAGAGGATTTGTAAACGCGACAAATTGATAAAAAATGAGAGAAAAAATAAAGATAAAGAATATTTTCCATCATTTTTTTTATAAATACTTATAATGCAATGTGCGGTGTTAAATTTAAATGAAAAATTTATTATGGAGTGTTTTGACTTGTTACTCTTTCTGTTGAGCTACTTACAACATTTTAAATACATATTTATTATAAAGGCGATATAAGAAAATATAATTATTTGTGTAATATCGTTACTTAGTATACTTCTAGTGTTTTACAATCGAGGTTGACGCCGGTAATCAGATTTCCTTCAGGCTGCTAACTGGCTTCCGCGTTCACTGCTCTAATATACCCAAGTAAAGCAAATTAAACCACTGTGCCGTGTTAAAATTCCTATTTTTAAATATTAAAGTCATTGTTATATCTGCTTAGTGTTATTATGACTCTAAAATATTTATAGAAATATATATAAGCTAAGTTTGGGTCGAGTTGTGGCCTCGATTCCTATGTTGTGGGTTCGATTCCTACTCGAGGTAATGAAATATTTAATATTTTTATCCCTTCGCCCTGGCTAACGAGGCAAATAGCGGCGTGAAGTTTCACTAGATTCTCATATTCCCCTCTCCTTCCCTTAGTATATGTAGAATACATAGCGAAGCTAAACAAAATTCACACAATAAATTACAAATAATAGACTCCCGAGAGTACAAACTTGAAAGTCCTCTTTCTATAATGAAACGCTGCGGTTTGCGGCTACCGCTTTATTTTTGCAGCGTTAAGTATTATCTAGAGTATTGCATAGCTTTGGGAATGGGAACCAAACCGTTACTATAGTGGTAATATTAACTTAACATTAATTTATTCGCCTTTCTCAGTCCGCGTTACCCTAATTTAGCTTAACTAACGCTTTAATAATGTAATTTACCTTAATGAATATTTATTATTATTATATTATAGCTATTTTATTTATTATGTTATAGTTATTATGATTTGAGCAACATTTGTTTAGTTGGAATAATTGTAATTGTCGAATATACCTGTCAATAATATAATAGATAGAATTTATTATATTTGATTTTATGAAATAATATTTCCAAATTAGACCGTCGTGGCGCAGGGATATAAGCCTGCAACTTCAACGCACAACGATTGGGGGTTCGATTCCTTTTAGGGGACTGAAATAGTTGATATTTTCATTTTGTCGCTCAGCTAACGAGGCAAAGTACGACGTAAAGTTCTACCACTCGAGACTTACGGCGGGAAGTGGGAAACGGAACTTTTTTCATGGGAACGTAGTGTCTTAATACTAGGTTCCCTCTGCCTACACTGCTATGTGCAGGATACAACCTCAACTACATTGTGAAATGTGATTAGGTACTTCAACATTACATTCAAAAATCGCGTGAAGTTTATCACATTACGATTGCAATTGCAGCGTTGCCATTAAAACTAGATTCTAAGTTATTTAAAATTATTATTTCTTAAAATCATTTCGACATTAAACTATAATAATTTAATGGCATGCAATTTCGTATGCATAAAAGTTAACCTATTGTACGTATTTTTTAAATCTTTTTCACGCTGTAACTCCCATATAGCAGGGTAAGCAGAAGGAACCTAGTATTAAGACTCAGTTCCACACGTTCCGCCGAATAATGTAGGCATTGCGTGTTGAGTGGAAATCAAACCCACAACTATACAATCAAATCTAGTCGTGGCGCAGTGGTGCAAGGGTGTCACTCTAAACGCGACGGTTGCAGGCTTAGATTGTCACTCGGGGAAATTTATTATTATTTAGTAATATTTTCATTTCCTTCGTTGTGGCATTATGGAAACGCGCGGTGTTGAGTTCCGCCACTAAATACGCAATGCCTCGAAAATTCGACAAAAACTGGAGAACGGAGTTTCTTGCTATATTGCTCCTACAAACCTAATTACATTTCATACAACATGTATATCAATTTCCTATTAACCTCTAACACTCAATCACAAAATTACATCGAAATTCCATATTATTACACGTTTAGAAATACATAGTTATAGTATTTTAGAAATTAAATTAGAGCTTTTGTGCAATCCCATAGAGATAACTTATCAAATAATTTAATGAACAATATGAACTGTTAAAATTGCGAGTTTCCTAATGTTTACAGTTGATATTGGCCCACAGTTTTAGATACAGATCTTTATAATTGCGATTATAAATTTATTTTGATAAGGGAAAAGTGAATAGTGGAATTTATATGGTTTTATACGTAATTTGCTTTATTATTTGAAATCGTTACTGCCGTTTAGCAAATTGTATTGAGAAATCGATAGAGGCCAGTCGTGGCGCAGAGGCATAAGCGCGACTGTAAATGTGTAGGTTGTTAGTTCGATACCCATTCTAGGATATTAAATATTTGATATTTTCATTTCTTCGCTCTGGTAACGAGGCGAAGCGCTCTGTTGAGATTTGTACTCAACACGTAATGCTTCTAGATTTCGGAAATTAGATTCACATTAGATTCCTAGGTTCCCCCTGCCCCTGTGGAGGATACAGGGTGAAGCTAAAAAAACACATTGATTTCCGCCACTCAACACGCAATGCCTGCAAAATTCGCCGAAAAGAGGAGAACAGAGAGTCTTAAAACTAGGTTCCTTCTGCGTCCCGTACTTTGTGCGGGATAAAGCGTGAAGCTAAAAATCACATTTTCTACATTTAGACTTGTATTTCCAAGTTCTGAGACATAATCTGCCTTTTAACAGTCGATTCATGTGTGGATGTAGTTGTCATGCATTCCACGCTAGGCTGAGATAATATCACATAACACTTGTAGCTAACAACAGAATGTCTTTATTGACATTTTTACTTGAAGTAGTCCGTATTTTTAACTCTAAACACCACTTTTTGCAAATTATTCTCGTTTTATTTTTTATTCTTGCCTATTTCTTGAAATTTGTAACACGAGTAGCTATAATGTCTGCTATTTTCGGTCAATGTCCAAAGGTAAATGAACTTTTTACGACTATATATTAAATACTAACTTTTGTCTGCCTTGGCCTGCATGGTCAAATGGACACTACTAAGAATTGATGCAAAATGTTAATTTTTTAAATTCCAACTTTTCCATTAGTTTCCGATAAGCATAGAGAAACATAACTTATTAATATTACAATGTTATAGTGTGCTCTGTATTCTCATACACTTGGTGCATATGACTTTCTGCATCATCCTAAATTACCAGAATATGATATTAAGAGGCGTTCCGCTGCCTGACGTTTTGCCGGGTCACCGCCCGTGAACTCCATTTCCCCTGTAGTGGACTACTGGTGTGCTATGTCGGTATATTTAGGGCGTGACCGTGTACATGTGCGTTTCATTCAACAATCAAAAAATTGACAGCTTTTATGTGTGTCCTTGGTAGTTTTAAAAATTTTACTATAGTATTCAGTTCCTTATAGTATTTTCATTAAATTCTTTGAAGCGATACATATATATGTATAAACTGTGTTCACGAAGTTCTTAGAAGGCATGTGAATAGGTGAAGAAGGCAAATTTTAACTGGATCTCATTTTAAAAGAAATTCTATTGTGTAACATTTTTTCTTTTTTATTTAGTGTGTTCTTCATACAAAGTGGTGAAGAAATTTGTACCTGGCACGTTCCAAAAATCAAAGAACAACAACAACAATCTAATTAGATAACACAAAATACAATAAATAATATAGGGGAAAATATATCGAATTTTATGAGTTTTTAGAAAAGCAGATGTTAGTCGTAAGTTGTATATAAGTAGAAAACGTTGAATATTTTTTAAAATGGTTAAACTTGATCTAAGCAATTACAGATATAGATCAGTAATACAATATTTAATTATTTTTGATGAAAAAGGTTATCTACGATCAGTATAAATCGTTACAAATAATGCAACAATGTTAGACAAGATTTAACCTATCTGTATGCATATTAACAAAAGATTAGTGTGATAATACACGGAAAGGTTGCTACGGCTATCACCAATATTATCATATGCTAGCTATTAACTTAAGTAGAAAGCGAGTCCTACTTATTGACCGTTGAATCATAATGTAAGCAAGAGTTCATCTGAGCTAACTTGTAGATAAATGTACCTCATTTCTTATAAGCATCGCCCTAACATAAGATAAAATTATGTTTATGTTCTTATATAAACTTGATATTTATCTGGACGTTTTAATTTTTTTGAGATATATATCAGAAAACAAATAGTTCTTTGTTGTTAAATCTATTATATTTTGCAATGGAACGTGTTTATAATAGATACATACTGATGGGAATTACTCACAAATTTTCTACTCGACTGATGGGTGGGGCTATAAAGAATAATTTGAAAATTAATAGGAAAAAGATATTAGTTTGCCAGTACACCAGACATTGTACTATGCTCTCCAATTTCCTCCCAGTTTAAGAAATTTCGTATTTCATGGGGAAACCCTATGGCACAACCCAGAACATAAGACGTATATTTTTAAATAATTGCATATAAAAACTGTTGTGAGTCACCACGATTGCGTGCAGTCAGGCACGTCCCAAGAGCGCCAATATGGCGTCCTATCTTGTTTCCGCTGTTTTTTTTGGCAAATACGTATATTTTTTTAAAATTTAAGTAAAATGTTGACAAAGTTTTTGATCTTGGTATATAATTGTCTCTTTTATTTTTTAAAGTTAACTCATGTGAATTTTATGGCATAGTGGAAAAGAAAATACAAAAGTATAAGCTAAAGTATTAAATATATGGAAAATGTTCTTCTTTATTCACCTTCGATATTCAGTGATTCATTATTCTTTTTATACCTATATATGTTTATTACTGTTTTAATCCAGTCATTGTTCGAAGCGTTTTCATTTTTTATTTATTAGTCTCAAGATTGTCGATTGAAAAGTTCCATTTTACTGTTCATTAAAATGTCAAACCGCCTAGTAGTCGTAACAGTACAAAAGAAGTGATTCTTTTAGAATACCGATTGTATCTGTGAGTCCGAGTACAATACACCCAAATAGAATAACATGTATATAGTACAATTCATTAGATAAGGAAAGTAAAAGTCGATTTGACGCTCAGAATCGAAAACATAATAGAAGTGGTAATTGTGTTGTCGGATGTGCATACAAAATATGAATTGTAAGTATGTAATTAATGTTTATTGTTTAAGTGCTTGAGTTTTGTAATTTTTTTTTGTAATAAAATTAAACATAAATCATCACTTTCTCCCTGTGAAAAGTGGTGAATAACCTGAAAATCTGACTCAAAAAAATTCAAGAAAGATATGATAATATAATAAAATTATAACTCTCAATAATCTTTATTGACAATTTATTGTTTTCCATCGACTGTAGGTACTTCGGGCTTAATCGTCTAGAGAATATTTGTTTTATTGTTTTTTCCAGTACAAGAGCGTTGATATTTGTCGCTGAGTGCCTATGAAATGGAAAGAGGAGAACAGAGAAATGACCGAACACTAGGTTCTCTTCTGTTGTCTCTGTTAAACCGCAGCAAATTTATGATAATTAATGTTACCTATTCACATTATATAAAAACCATATTATTAATAAACGTTCATAATGAAATTAAAAATGGCTTTAAGATGTAATCTTCCTTATGTTCTTAGGCTTAGAAAGTGATTCCGCCATCTTGTTGTATCAAGGGTCACAAGTTTCGCAACAGCTAGAAGCAGATGAGTAGATTTCGCACGCAAACACCAGATTGTTAGATACACAATTCAGTGTTATTATGGAATACGTAATGAGCTGACATTTCGTTATGCCTAAATTGCTAAGAAACAGGAAACTCTTTGGTAATATAACACGAATGTCTTAAAATAATTGACAGTTTCGAAAGATATTTTCCGCCTATTTAGCTAGTTAGCGAGAGGGATGGTATCTTGGTGTTACATACCTAGTATGGAAATTATTTGAATTTATTCACTGATTGTTTGAAATTGTATGAATTTGTGTTGATTGGTTGTGTCAACAAATTTATGGTTTTACTGTATAAATGTCGGTTTTTTCGTTAATATGTACAAATTAAATAATTTTATTATAATAATAAAGCAAGTTTAATATAACACAATGGTAAGAGAGGTAGAGGGAGACCTCGGTTAACCTTTGAAAACACAAAATCAAAGATACCTGAGGGAGGAAGCATAAGGACCCCCCAGAGGGTATGTATGAAGAGGTTGATGACAGTGAACGAGGCGAAAGAGGTATGAAGAGACCGTAGCGTAGCTCTCCTACCCCGCTCGGAATAAAGCGTAAAGTTAATTTATTATAGCATTTATGATACTTAGTATGGTTGCTACATATAGAGCTTTTTAATAATTTTATTCTGCCATATAGACAATTGTCGTTATTACAAAGACAATTTCTCAAGACCTTCACATAATTGTTCCATTCACCTGTAAATACAATACAAGCGGCAGAACTTCTTAGAAATTATTGATCTTGAATTATTACGAGAATTATAAATAGTTCACGTCGTATTTATTTTGTTATAATATATTTTTTCCTTCCTTATTTTTATCTTTGATTAAATTTGAATTTGTATTTATTTATAATTATAGTATTTTTTTTATCTTTACATTATTTTGTCTTGTCAGTTTAGCACTCTCTCTATATAAATACTATATTTCCATTGCCTCATGAAATTTAGGAGTTACAACAGGTATAAATGTATGTGTAAAAAAAAAAAAAAATAAATTAGCTTCACGCTGTATCCCGCACACAGCAGGGTAGGCAGAGGGAACCTAGTGTTAAGACACTCCGTTCCCCACTTTCTGCCGAATTCTGGAGGCATTGCGTGTTGAGTG
>DWQW01010768.1:0-11897 GCA_018249695.1 Heliconius erato demophoon
TCAAAAGTCTCGATGAACTTTAAGTACGTACTTTTTTTCTCTTCACTTATTGTTAATATTTTTTATAAGAATATAGTCACAAAATCCACAATATAATAATTGTTTTAAAATCTACATACTATAGGCTATTTAAAAATATATAACACTTTATACCTATTTGCACATTTTTTTAAGAAAATTAAGTTTAAAATATCGATGCGAACAACCTGAAATAGACAGTCTTACGTATTACAATTTCACACAATAAAAAAAAATATATTCCAAATGTAATTCACGAAAAAATCATTCATTACATAAAAGGTCCACTATTATACTATTTAAAAAAAAATAAAAAGTGCGTCAGGGACGACTTTAGTAAAAATGAATTTTGATCTGCCGTTGTTCTACCATTATCCATAGTGCAGCGGCACGAGGTGTGACTGTAAAACCGACTGGTTGTGGGTTCGATCACACCACTCAAGGAGATAAAATATTTACTTAAATTTATATTTCCATTTCTTCGCTCTGGTGTCGATGCGCGCAGCGTTGAGTTCTGCCATTCAACACGCAACGCCTCCAGAATTCGGCAGAAAGTGGGGAACGGAGTGTCTTAACACTAGGTTCCCTCTGCCTACCCCGCTGTGTGCGGGATATAGCGTGAAGCTGATGATATTTTAATTAAAAAACGGCTTTACATACACTCTTTACACGTATATGGATAATATACGACGATAATAATTTCCTAAAAGATTTTTTTTGTGTTGGGTACATATTTTATTTAGAAGTCTTTTAACCATATTTTATAGGTTTTGTTTTATCAGATTATAAATAATACATTTCAGCATAACAAATTTGAGGACATTTTTACCCATACATTTTATTTTATTTTAGTAATGCCGATACAGAAAGTCCAAATGAAGTACCGAGCGTATCATTCATCACACTAGTGAGTTTTTCTTTCTTTTTATTTGTTTTTCTAAATAATTAATTATTTTTCTTATAATTAATTTATTTTTTTAAATATTTAATAATTCAAATAATAATTTAATAATTAATTTTCAGTATCGTTTCGCTTCCGGAATGGATAAACTGTACATTTTCTTAGCAATAATATTTTCTATAGTATGTGGATGCATGACTCCTATAAACACGCTTCTTTTCTCATCCTTGTTACAAAGTATGGTAGAATTTGGTATATCAGTACAAGCGGGAGAACCAAAAATCCAAGTATTTCTTGATGCAATCCGAGATTTTGCAATCTATAATAGTATAGTAGGGGCTGTTCTAGTAATTCTATCATATGCTGCAACTGTACTAATGAATATAGCAGCATATAACCAGGTAATTATACGAAGAATAAGGTTTAATATATTTTTTAAATATCTATAATATAGTAATTTATAAAAGATATTATTTATTTGCATTTATATTGAAATCATTAATAATCTATTTTTTTTTAATATCTCATATCTTTTTTCTTTCGTAAGTGTGGTATAGCACAAAAGTGTAAAGATATTTGAATAAAATTAAACGTTTATACATATTTATTTTATTACTGTTTACCAAAAGGTATACAAAATTCGCCAAGAATATCTGAAAGCAGCGCTTAACCAAGATTTCGAATATTTTGACACTCACAAAACCGGCGATTTTGCTGTTAAAATGACAGAGTAAGTTAACAAATTTCACCTATTTAGATTTTTTGGTTATTTTTGTGTTTCAATCTCCTAATTTACATCTATAGTGAAAATTATTTATTAAAAATGATATTTTTTAATGTTTTAGTGACGTTGTTAAATTAGAAGACGGAATTGGAGAAAAACTAGCAACGTTTATTTTTTACCAGGCATCGTTCGTTAGTTCTATAGTCATGGCACTTATTAAGGGTTGGAAACTTGCTTTATTATGTTTAATTTCTTTCCCTGTAACACTCTTTTTGGTTGGCCTGGCTGGATTGGTGAGTGTCATATATTTTTTATTACATTACGAATTAAATTTGAACCTCCAACTATCTTCTTAAAAAAAAATCTTCTTCAATACGTTATATTGGCAATTTTTTAATATAACTTCACGCTGTATCTCTCCACGTAGCAAGGTAGGCAAAAGGAACCTGGGAACTTAGTATTAAGACACTCCGTTCCCATCAGGACACTTCTGTTCCCCACTTACCATCGAAATTCTCAAGGCATTGCGTCTAATGTCCGCAACTCGCGTTGCAGTCAACGCTGTGCTTTTCCTCATTACTAGAGCGAGGAAAAGAAAATATTAAACATTTCATTCCCCCGAATCGGGATGGAACCTATAGTCGTGGGGCTTACAGTCTTAGGATTTAAAACTACACGAATATTATAAATATAATATTGTCTATATAGATCGCATCAAGGTTATCTAAAAAAGAGGCTTTGGCATCAGGAAAAGCTGGCGCTATAGCGGAGGAGGTATTAGCAGCAGTTAGAACTGTTTATGCTTTTAGCGGTCAAAGAAAAGAAATAGAAAGATATGAAGAACATCTTTCAGAAGCAAGAAAAATTAATATCAAAAAAGGTAGACGTAAACATCTATACATATTATCATCAAATAAAAAAAGTATACTTAAAATAAAGTAAAAAGAAAACTAAATATTTTTAATATTAAGCAATATTATTTTATTTTTCTAGGATTTTTTAATGGAATGGCAATGGGTACATTGTTTTTCTGCATTTTCTGCGCCTACGCTATGTCTTTCTGGTTCGGTTACAAACTTATGGTAGAAGAACCCGAAACATACGACGTTGATACGATGATTGCTGTGAGTTTATATTTTTTCTGTTTTACTTGTTTCTTAAATATAAAAAGATTTATTTAAGTTAAAACACTTTATTTCTTTATATTCATATTGTACCATCTTCACGTTGTAATGCAATTTTAAAAAAATACAGAGAAAAGAAAATACCTGGAAAACTGGTTACTTCATTCACGTCTCCAAGTTTACTTTTTTCACTTCATATTTTTTATTTATACCATGAAGAATATATATATTATGAAAATTACGTTTTTTACTTCTTTCATATAACTTTTATAAATGATTCAGGTGTTTTTCGGTGTCATGATGGGTTCTGCCAACTTTGGTATATCTTCCACGCTTATGGAGGTGTTTGGAGTGGCGCGTGGGGCGGGCGCACAAATTTTTAACTTGATTGACAATGTACCTTTTATCAATCCGTTCATGAATCGTGGCTTTACACCCTCTACAATTGAAGGAAACATAGAATTTAAGAATGTTATATTTCATTATCCTTCGAGACCTGATGTTCCCGTAAGTAAATTTTGTAAAAATTTTTTATATTGATATTTTAGATATAAAAAATATGGAAAAGGGAATAATTTAATAATATTTAAAATTAATTTTAGGTCCTTAAGGGTGTCAATATAAGTGTACAAAGAGGTCAATCTGTCGCGCTGGTTGGGCATTCAGGATGCGGCAAGTCTACTATCATTCAACTGTTATCTAGATACTACGACGTTGTTGATGGCAATGTAAGATCTATATAAATCGATTATATTGATAGCAGCTTTCGTGATGTTAACGTGAAAATGATAATAAACATATTTTTATTGTGTTATCAAGTTTCAGTCAATGAATTTAAAAAGTAAACGGATTTAAAATATTGTATACCGATATATACTCACACCAGCACTAGCAGCACTCTAGATAATCAACACTTTGTGTTTATTCAGACATTACGGTGATGTGTGTTTTTATATTCACGATATTGCTTACGTGTACTTACACTAATGTTAATGAAAAACATTTTTTTTTAAGTCATTATTCTTTACTGCTAAAACACAGGTTACAGGTAAACGGCGTTAAAAATGCAAATTGCAATCTTTATGCTGCCGACATTTTTAAAAGAAATTGTATTTATATTTTATAATATCTTCAATATATGAATCATATTTACGACGTCAATAAAAGACTTAAGTGAATATTCTGTACAATCCAGCAAAGACAAGCTAGGCGGAGGATAAATGACAGTACACTCTTGAGTTATGATAAATTTGTAGTTTTGGAACCGAATAATTATATATAGAAAAAACGTAAAAACAATATTATTTCTTAATGACTAGGTTTCAATAGATGGCAATGACGTTAGAGAAGTATCAGTGAGATGGCTGCGAGCGCAGATAGGTCTCGTCGGCCAGGAGCCAGTGTTGTTCAACACTACTGTCAAACAAAACATCCGCTACGGTCGAGAAGATGCCACAGAAGAGGAAATCGAAACGGCCGCTAAACAAGCAAATGCACACGAATTCATTATGAAACTGCCTTCAGTAAGTTATTAAACATCACATTAATTGTATATTTTAAAATTTATTTTAATTTTTTTATATTTAAATCAATCTTTTAAATAAAGTATCAATTGATCGACGCACCTTTTGTTCACAGTTTGATTTATTTAGCAATATTTAAAAATTTGTTTACTTGGCCAACTGACATCGCAATAGGGCAACATGACGTTCAGCGATATCTTCAATATCATGCGAAATTTAAATATATAAAATTTAAATAGCTTCTATAGCACTTATGGAATAAATAAATAAAAATATAATTGTGTGTTAGGTTGTTTGTTAAAAACTATACAAATACTCTATTAACCGTACGAATGTACCGTACGTATGTACATACATATAGTATACAATACGCCTACATATATAAATTAATTTGACATCTAAATCTATATAATATTAAAATAATGTTAATAGAGTCAATTTGATTACAGGGATACGATACATTAGTGGGAGAACGCGGTGCCTCTCTATCCGGCGGACAAAAACAGAGAATAGCCATAGCGCGAGCTCTCGTTCGGAACCCTCGCATTTTACTGCTGGACGAAGCAACTAGCGCTTTGGATACGTCGTCTGAAGCCAAAGTTCAAAAAGCTCTCGATAAGGTAAAAGTTTTCAAGTCCTTAACTTTTAAAACTTTAAATTAATATTTCAGTATTTACTACATAATTCAGTATATTCATATAAATAATATAATTTTTTTTTAGGCTTCAGAAGGCCGAACGACGATAGTTGTGGCACACAGATTAACTACTATCAGAAATGTTGATAAGATTTATGTATTCAAAAGCGGAAATGTAGTTGAATTTGGTAATCATCAAGAACTGATGAGCAAAAAAGGACATTATTACGATATGGTGATGCTACAGTCGTCCCCTGACATGAATGAATCGGGTAATTTGATAATAATGCATTTTTTTTGAGTATTTTGACTTAAGGTGCGCGATAATTCACTGTGACGGCCTATCTTTAAATCCGAGATTTAAATCAATTCAGATAAACTATGTTCATTAAGAGATGAGTGGTTGTCTAAATATCTAAGCATTTTGTTCTATCGTATTCACGTATCACGTATAGTTTTAAGATTTTTTTACATTTATATAAATTATAGGTTTGATCTCTCGAGGACCTCGAGGACACGAGGTAATGAATTATTATTTCTTAATATTATCATTTCTTCGCTGACACAAAGGTTAGGCACAAAGGTTATAAGCCCGACTTTGAGTTCCGCCACACGCAATGTCTCGAAAATTGAACGAAAAATGGGGAACGGAATGTCTTAACACTAGGATCCCTCTGCCTACCCTGCTGTATGCGGGATACAGCGTGAAGCTTTAAGTTTCTTTTTAATTTAGAGAAATTCTATTTAAACGTTTTAAAAATTATATTTTTAAAATATTTTGTGTTAATTTGAATTTACAAATAATGCTTATGGTCATTTACACCCCAGCCGTACTAATATAAAAAATATTCTTATTTTATGCTATAAATATGACAAAGTAAGTTTATTTAAAAAAATATAATTTTATAGAACAAGACAATAAACTGGGCCGTACTGTATCTGTATTAAGCGAAAAAGAAGAAGAAGAACATTTGGAAACCAGAATGCAAGTAAGGGTATCAAGTGTTTTTATCTCTCTATCTCTCTTAATTAAAGAGGGTAATAAATTAAGAAATGTATTACTACATTGTCACATTAAGTCCCGCATAACGAAATATATAATATTATACCTTTCGAGGTCATCGTGGAACTCACTGAAAACACCATGGATGTCTGTTCCATGCTCAATTGGGAGCGTAAAGAATATTTGAATTACTTATTCTTTAAATTTCCCATGGTACACAAAACGCGTCGTTGAGTTGTGATATGCAACACGCAATTTCTCTAAAATTGGGAAACTCAATGTCTTAGGACCGACTGCTGTAAGAAAAGGAGGTTATTAATTCGACTGTATTTTTTATGTTTGTTGAACCTGAGAACTTTTGACTGGGTGAAACTATTTTGACGATTCTTTATTTGAAAGCTGGTGCTTCTCGTGTGGCCCGTTTTAACTTGGTATACATATTTCTGACAATGGTATCTATATGTGAGAGAATTATATATTTTAAATTAACATTAAGTATGTACGCGACAAATGGACTCAATGTCCCGACAATCGATAACGATGTTTTTTTTTATTGGAAAGGATACTACACTTCAAGGGTAATTTGATGAAAGTTTGGTTAGGTTCTGATTATGGGATCCAGTTGATAATCAAAAAGTTGGTTTTATTTCTTTAATATTATAATTATTCTTTAGGAGGATGACTCATTAGTGGAAGCCGAGGATATATCCTTCGCCCGAGTCGTGAAGTTGAATGCACCAGAATGGAAGTCAATCACAGCTGCAAGTTTTTCTTCACTTATCAGTGGCTTCTCTATGCCTCTACTTGCTGTCATACTTGGAGATTTTCTAGGAGTGAGTCTGTCTTTTATATAACATTTGGTTATCAAAATATTAAAACAAAAATGTTTTGATTCGTTGCTTATTAATTTCTATATACCTTTTAATATGAACATAATACGGGGATTTAATACGGAGCGTTACGATCATAAATCTCCATCTGTCTACTTCGTTCTACAGAAAAGAACAAATTGATGCATACTTTATTATAAAACTTGTATAAAATATTCACTCACATTTATTGTTTTTTTTTTCTTTTTTTGTAAGAAAAGTCCTTACTTAAAAAGTTATTGCTCCAAAAATTATCTTATCAAAACCATTTTAAGCATTTAATATTTGATAAACACATTTTTTTATTAATTATACAAAATATAACCTAATAATATAATATAAGCTTCCATAGGTACTTTCTAATCCGGACACGGATGCAGTGTTTGCAGAAGTGCGAAAATATGCGCTTATATTTGTCGGAGTCGGTGTTTTCTCTGGAGTTACTAACTTTATCATGGTAAGGGAAAACAAAGTTTAGTACTAAGCTGCTTTTTTAATTTTAAAATAAATAATCAAATTAAAAAATTATGTGTGAGTAATTTAATAAAAATAATTTTAGGTGTTTGTACGATATTAATTCTTATCTATTATATGTATAAAAAAATGATTTGACATATATTTTATAAACCTACTTTTCTTTTTACCTATATCATAATGTACTACCTATTGTATATCCTTCTAGGTGTCTATGTATGGCGTTGCTGGTGAATATCTAACGGCTAGGTTAAGAAAATTACTATTCGAGAAATTACTTCAGCAAGAAATTGGTTTCTTTGATGATAAAAACAACTCTACAGGCGCTTTGTGCGCGCGTCTATCTGGAGAAGCAGCCTCTGTACAGGGAGTAAGTTGGATATGTCACTTTATACTATGGTAATTGATAATGCAGTAAAATGGTGTTTAGCTTTTTAGTATAGGACAATGGAAGAATTGAAATAAAATAAGAGTATATCCTTTTAGTCTCTATTTTTGTATGAAAATTTTATACTGCTGTTATGGAACTTAGTATAATATGGATCTAAATATATCTGATTATATGACCACGATGATAGATTTATGTTCAATCAACGACCCTGTTCTATTAACAATAAATAGGTGAAACGTGGGGAACGGAGTGTCTTAACATTAAGTTACTAAGTACTACTGTACCTACCCAGCTATACGGGAAAATACTCAATAAGAGAGAGAGAGATTTAAAAATATTCAATAAAATCAAAAGAAAAAAAAATAGAAATAACGCTATAGCAAAAGTTGTTCGGCGTGATAGGCTGGGAAGTGGGAGTACATCCACGTGGTAAAAGTGCTATTATTTTAAGCCCAATTTTTAATGATACCAGATGACAAATAGAGATAGTATGGAAAGGGTTATAAAGTCCACGCAAATAAAATAGCATTTTTTTTTTTCTTTTAGGCATCTTTCAAAAACAGGTGTACAAGATTTTTATTGAAAAATGTGTTTTCATTATAATTTTGACAACAATGCAAAATATCTTTTTAACATATAAACTTAATATTTATAAAATGTGATAAAATGAAAGTGTGAAAAAAGTATTTATTTTTTTAGGCTACAGGTCAAAGAATTGGAACAGTGCTACAAGCATTTGGCACATTTAGTTTCGCACTTGGTGTTTCTTTGTACTACGAATGGCGTCTAGGATTGGTTGCTTTGGCATTTGTTCCATTGATGGCAGCTGTTCTTTACAAGCAAGGACGAATGGTTACAGCCGAATCGTTTGGTACTGCAAAAACTATGGAGTCCAGTTCGAAGGTAAGACATGGATTGTTTAAACAGCAGGCACTGTTGCGGTTACGTTTAGGCATAAGTAACGTTTTTTCATAGACTCAGGGCACGTATGTTCCAACGTCCGCATTCTTTATGCTGGTATGATAAGATCGATGTTGAGTACCGCCACACAAGATCTCCTAGAAATAGATAGAAAACGGAATGTCTTTAATCTTTTTACTATCTACAGGTATATTATATACCTGTAGATAGTAGTATATATATATATAGTATATTTGCTTACCCCGTTAAATTATAATAATTAAATGTAATAACTGAGAACTTATAAGATTTTACTAGGATATAAACCTATATATGTATTATTTCTTCTATGCTGTTTTTTTTTAAATATCTGAAGGTAAATGTATTACTAGATATACCAAACAACCTTTGGGTAACAAAAATATTTACCCATATTTCAGGTTGCAGTGGAGGCGGTATCGAACGTACGCACAGTCGCGTCTTTAGGAAGGGAACAAACATTTGTTGAGGAATATGCAAAACTGCTTTTACCTGCTCTTTATATCGCTAAAAAATCTGCACATTGGCGTGGACTTGTCTTTGGTCTTTCAAGAGGACTTTTCAACTTTGTTTATTCCGCTACATTGTTCTATGGAGGCAACCTTATGGTGTACCAAGGTGTCGGTTATGATGTTATTCTAAAGTAAGTGCATTAGAGTATCTAGAGATTTAAGTGTTATTCCACACTTTGGACAGAAGAATATTTATTTAGAAAACGTATAAAAAATTGAATGTAGCAGGACTAAAACCCGCGCCTCCTGTAAACCGACCAGGCGCTCTGACCACGTACGAATGTGAGAACGTATGGCTTAGTGGTCAGAGTGCCTGGTCGGTTTCCAGGAAGCGCGGGTTCGAAGCCCGTTCCATACTTTCTCTATTTTTATTATTTTAAGTAAAAGAAAAAGTATTTTTCTTTTCTAAGTATGGAACAACATTTTAAAAATGTTTAAAAAACAGAACAGAGGCAGAGCGAACGCCGCATTTTGTATTATTAATAGAAAAAGAAAAAAATCATGCGAGTGAGAATCGAAGCTACAACGATCGCGTTTATAGTCAGACGCTGAGCAGCACATACATACACTCGACATTTAAATTGATAATGAGAAATTGATATATTATAAAACTATTTTTTTGTAGATCAGCTCAAACACTTCTAATGGGTTCATCTTCCGCGGCACAAGCTTTTGCCTTCGCCCCTAACTTCCAGAAAGGAATTAAAGCAGCAAGTCGTGTTATCGTATTGTTGAACAAGGAATCGAAAATCACAGATCCAGTACAACCAGCTGTCGAAAATTTCGTAAGTTTGTTTTTTAGCTTCACGCTGTATTCCGCACTTATAGGTAAAGGGAACCTGGGAAACTAGTGTTAAAAGTTTAAGATACTCCGTTCCCATTACGATACGTCCGTTTTTCTTTTCACTTCATTCGATCGTTCCCCACTTTTCTGGAGGCCGAATCTACGCGTGGAGACACCGCGCTTTGGCTTGATACCAGAGCGAGGAAATATTAAAATATAATATCCCACTCGAGGAAATGAAATATTTATTATGAATATGCCGTTTACAGTTACAAGCCTGAAGTTTTTAATTCTCCTCATCTTTTTTGGACTCCGTAACTTTTAAGGAAAAAAGGAAACCTTTAAGATTACTTTGTTGTAAGTCTCTCTGTCTGTCTGTCTGTCTGTCTGTGATGCTTAGAGATGTTGAAACCATATACTCAACTACAAACAATTAAGGGACCGCAGATCTCTACGGTCCCTTAATTACCTGAAAAAATCGTATTTCTGTATTTAATTTTTAAAAAATATGGCCATTTATATGGTAAAAACGCAACAAATCAACACTATGAAGAGATTAATACGGTACTTCCGGTTGATCTAAAATTATGAAATTTGGCAGCTAGCATCTACAAGTAGTACTAGCTCAGGAAAAAATCTGAAAATTATACATTTGTGGTAAAATTCTTAAAAACTTACTTATTGAGTCTTAAAAAGGTGGGCAAATTTTGGTATTAAAGCCGCTAGTACAAGTGAGGTATCAGATGAAAGGGCTTGGTGTGCATATTTCAATGCACGTTTTATTCATTTTTATATCGCACTAATTGTACGGAACCCTCGGTGGGCGAGCCCGACTCGCGCTTCTCCGTTTTTTTTCATTTCTTTTTCTTAGTTACCTATAACGTACAAGAATTTTTATTGATTTTATTTAACACTATAACAAAAAAATTTCAAATGCTTATTAAGAAAACGTATAAAAATTTTCTTGCTACGTTAAAAAAATTTTTATTTTAGTTTTTAATTTTTTTAGATTTTAATTTTTAGACGTTTTCTTAATAACTAATTTCTTTCTAAGTGTGGAATAACAGTATAAACTTTGTTAATCTAAAAAATCATCTAGATTAAGACCGTATATACAATAAAATTGTGTAAATATTAACAATTAAATTTATAAAATAATATAACTTTTATTATAGAATGGTACTGGAGAAGCGAGTTTACAAAATATATCCTTCAAATACCCAACACGGCCACTTATTCAAGTCCTTAAAAGCTTAGATTTAGAAATAGAAAATGGAAAAACAATAGCATTGGTTGGTGCCAGTGGTTGTGGGAAAAGTACCATCATACAGTTGCTTGAGAGATATTACGATCCTGATGAAGGCGTAGTGGTAAGAAAGGAGAAAACATTATGTATATTACCAATATAAATAAAAAAATATGTATTTTTATTTTTAAAATAAATATACTTATTCATAAATTTTTTGAAATACATTTAGGCCCAAAACGGAATTCCCCTACCAAAAATACGCCTCGTAGACGTAAGAAAGACGATCGGATTCGTACAACAGGAGCCAATCCTGTTTGACCGAACTATAGGCGAAAACATCGCTTATGGGGACAACTCACAAAAGCTCAAAATGGATGAAATCATTGAAGCTGCTAAACAAGCTAACATACATAATTTCGTCACATCTTTACCTATGGTACCCACTACTTACTATTATATTCCATACATTCCATGTCTACTGAACTACTACTTTTGTTTAAGTTATTACATTTCACCATTACTTAAATCAGTGTTTGTAAATGAATATGTATAAATATACATGTAAATTTAGAAAAAAAATAACTAAACTAGTATAATTATTCTAAAATACATTTAATTTTGAAAAAAAAAAACAATTGCCCAAATAAATTTATATTTTCTAAATAAATATATGTTTTTATATAGGGCTACGATACAAATATTGGGTCTAAAGGTACACAGCTTTCCGGAGGTCAGAAGCAGAGGATAGC
>DWQW01010769.1:0-11896 GCA_018249695.1 Heliconius erato demophoon
AGTAAATATTTCATCTCCTCGAGTGAGGATCGAACTCACAACCAGTCGGTTTTACAGCTACACTTTGAGCCCCTGCACCACGAAGGGGCCTCGACTATATACATTATATATTAAAGAATGTAGACACTTATTAAATAACTAATTAAGTAGTTTTAGCAGGCGAAGCCGCGAGCGGATTGCTAGAATTAAATACAAAAGAATCGTGCGAAGCCGCGCTGGGACCGCGAGTGTCAGAATAAATGAGATAATTACAAAGTAAAGCAAATCAGCATGTTTTGACAGGCCAAGGGTTAGGCTAGGACTAGTGTTAAGACACTCCGTTCCTTACCTTCGAGACTTGGAGTATTGAGCGACAGAATTCAACGCTGCCATTCGTCTATCAGAACGGGGATAATTATTTAAATATAACAATTTTCCCCGGGTTGAGATCAAACCCACAACCACGGCTAACCGGCAGAGATTGTCTCACTGCACTATGATGGTCCTCTAATGCTGTAGTTGAAGGTTTGAAAAGATTACCTATATACTCTGTTTTCTTCGCTTTTTTATTTGTATTATATTTATTATATGTGCAATATTGAAATAATTATATAAAAAAATCTATATTATTATATTGGTAAATAATTTAATTATATTTATATAAACATATTTCTCGAAGAAATCAATAATTGTTAATATTTATGGGCATCCAAGCCGCAGTACAACACGGTTGTACTTTGATCCCTTTTATGCGGTTATGTTCGAACTCTATACCATGTAATTTATACCATAATATGATATAGCCTAGAGAATATATCGAGGTCATTGTGGCGCAGTGTGATAATGTCTGAATGTAAACGCGACGGTAATAGTGTCGATTCCCATTCGGGTGAATGATTTATTTAATTTTTTTAGCTCTAGTAAGAAGACAAAGCACGACTTTAGAGTTCCACTCAACGTGCCTCGAAAATCGGGTTATATGAAGGGAACGAAGTATCTTAACACTAGGTTCCCTCTGTTCAGTGCTATATACAGAATACAAGTGAAGGTATTTTTTTTATTGTTTACAGATTCCTAGTAGTCCGCCCGTGGCGTCTTTTTGTTAAGTTCCTTTTGGTTTAGTTAAGTTATACTTATACTTACAGCATATCTCTAAAAAATGTTTTCTTCCATATATAAACCCATTGATATCGATCTCCAGTCATCAAATAAATGGCCAAAATAATAATGAGACTTCCAAGAAACGGTGAATTTTTCAACAACCATACTAGAATTCCGCAAATGGAAGCTATTGTTGCGAGTATCGTATATTTCCGATTTTCCGCCTCCTCGAAGCGAACTTCTGTTTTTTCCGCCATAATTCCGCTTTTAGTACGTTGATGTAATTTTGGAATCTGAAATATATATTTTTTAATTAGTATTGATACACGAAATTGATTACCTTCACGCTGTATTCCGCATAGTAAAGTAGACATAGGGAACCAAGTGCTTGGGCACTTCGTTCCCAAGACGCCGTGCTTTATCTTCCTAACAGAGTGAGATAATGAAAATGATTTATTCCCCCAAGTGGGAATGGAACCCACAACCGTAGCAGTTTCACCACTCAACGCGCAATGCCTCCAGAAATCGGCGGAAAGTGGGAAACGGAAATGTCTTACTGGGAACGGTGTGTCTTAACACTAGGTTCCCGGGTTCCCTCTGTCTACCCTGCCACGCGTGGGAATGCAAAAAGTGGGGGTAAATAATATGTATAAAGATTACCACTAAAAACATTTACTTTGTATGTAAGTATGTTTGTACATGCACTAAAATGTCATAGTAAATATAACGTAGTACTTTGTTCCTGGTGTGTTTTATTACATTCATTGACCTATTTCATTCTTATGTAACGAGATAAATAGACACCACGTGGAACGTTTCCTAACTAATAGATATAATGAACTATTAAATATTAATGTATATATTAATTATAAAGCAATGAAAAATAAATAAAAATATAACATTTAAAAACGATTAACATTATTTAGAGTTTGAACGGGATTTCTTTTATGAGTTTCACACTATATCCCGCATTCAGCAGGGTAGGCAGTGGGAACGTAGTGTTAAGACACTCCGTTCCCCACTTTTAACTGATTTTTTGAGGTATTGCGTGTTGAGTGAAGGAACACAACGCCAAGCTTTTGCCTTGGTGCCAGGGCGAAGATAATAATAAATAAAAATAAATCAGCTTCACGCTGTATCCTGCACACAGCAGGGTAGGCAAAGGGAACCTAGTGTTAAGACACTTTCTGCCGAATTCTGGCGGTATTGTGTGTTGAGTGGCAGAACTCAACGCCGCGCTTAACCTCGGCACCAGAGCAAAGAAATGGAAATATAAATTAAAGTAAATATTTCATCTCCTCGAGTGGGGATTGAACCCACAACCAGTCGATTTTACAGTAACACCTCGTGCCGCTGCGCCACGACTATAATAATTCATTTAGGTATTCAATAATGGGGATCGAACCCAAAACAGTCACAATGTATAAATTCATAAATATATACATATATATCTCTATAATCTTCATTCAATAAAAAAAACCATACGTAACTAACAATGACATGTGTTTGACCGGATGCTATAATTTTTTAAATTGCGTACGCGCAGATACCAGTGTAAGGGGACTGGAGTCAAATGGCGTGAATGAATGTCACTTTAGCTATATGTATATACATTTATATGTATGTATGTTTATAAAAAAAATCTTCTAAATATTGCTTTTTCAAATTTAGAACATTCTCCACTGAAATAAAAAATTGCACTCAGTTTTATGTTAGGTACCACTGATAAGATTAAGATAGAAAGGATATTGTAATATTTTAATTATGTGTGTAACAGCGTTGAGTTCCGCCACTCAATACGCAATGTCTCGAAAATTGGGCGTAAAATAGTAAACGGAGTGTCTTAACCCAAGGTTTCCCCTGCCTACCCTGCTGAATACAGCTTGAAGCTAAAGAAAAGGAACTGGACCAGTATCACTTTGAAATTTATAATAACAACAAAATGCACAACAACTTATAATGTGAAATTAAAGTCGGTCGTTGATCTTCATGACAAAGAAAAATTTTTTTACATGAATAATATATATATATTTTTTTCAAACATTCTTTGTTTCAATATCCGTTACCGTTTCAATTACCGTCACTCAGTTTATAAGTGTCCCTGTTAAGTGTTTTTTTTTTACTTTTCGCAGTATTCCGTATAGTAAAAATATTATTAGTGATTATTAAAGGTTCTATTTTCATTGTCGTCGAACAAAGTAACGAGAGAATAAATAAGTTCTCCTTTTCTATCATGTTCTTTACATGTATTATTTATACATAAATATTCATTTCTTTGCCGCATAAAAAAGTACCTAGAGAGAGTGAAACTAGAATCAGAACTCTCCGTTCCCACCTTTCTAACCGAATTCGAGACATCGCGTTTAGTTGCGAAACCTAACGCCGTGCTTTATATTAACACAAACTGTTTTACTGTGTGTATAACATAACATTGCATTTAAAACTATTCACTAAAACTGATCATTATCAAGGTGAACTTGATATATTTATATTTCAACTTAGCAATTATTTACATTAAAATTGACATTTAAATCCACACTCAAACGTATAAATAAGGATTAACTGTTATAAAAACAGTAAAACTTTTGAAGCCACTGTGGTGCAGTAGTACAAAGTGTGCCTAAGTTGTGGGTCCGATTCCAATCGGGGGAATGAGATCCACTCAATATGCTATATTTCTAAAATTGAGCGAAACTAAAAGACTGGACAAAACTATCAGTAAGATCTTGTTTATTTTTCTTTGCACAGATGAGAAGCTGTGATCTGATGGTTTAATTGGAATTTGGACAAGATGTGGTGTTAAGATCCGTCAAATTATGTACATGCATTTCTGCCTATAGATACCATGAAATGAAATAGGACACGTGAAAAGTTTTATGTATTAAAAAAGAAATTATAACATTTTTACATCAATTACTTTTAAATTAACTGTTCTGTTTGTAGCTTAACAACTACAAACAATAGAATCAAATAATATTGATTTAATAACATCATTTGCATTTAATACATATTATATTGTTTTATAATCGTAATAAGCAAACATTTTATTGAATGCCGAGTGGCGGTACTCAACGCCGCGTTTTTTCTTGTTAC
This sequence comes from Heliconius erato demophoon, assembly GCA_018249695.1. Classification (NCBI taxonomy): domain Eukaryota; kingdom Metazoa; phylum Arthropoda; class Insecta; order Lepidoptera; family Nymphalidae; genus Heliconius; species Heliconius erato. The sequence goes on from DWQW01010769.1 coordinate 4,174, forward strand.
CAGAGCAAAGAAATCAAAATAATTCATTACCACAAGTATTTCAAACGGCCACTATTCTAATATACATTTTTATAAAAAAAATATAATTTTTACCCATAGGTCATGTAATATAAATTAACAAAATATATATATTTAATACCTTTCACAAAAAATAACGTGTTAACACTCAGACTAGCAAAACACAACACTGAGAGCTGAATGAGTACTGATGTTGTGTACAAGATGGTGTAGTGAAGTGGGTTACTTATCGATACTTTATTATAATGGATAAATAAATGATATGTGTATCTATTAATATATTTATGTATAATATATTTTTTGTTTAAGATAAAATATGTAATAAGTACTTGTAATTGTGAGTTCGTATCACTCTACTTGAATTTTTATATTTAATCTAGATAAAATAAAACGGTAGGCCACTTACCTTTTCTGATTAAAATATTTCTTTATAATTATTTTTATATATAGAGATATAGCTTTTATGTACTCTTTAAAAGAACTCAGTATTTTATCGAAAAATTGAATATCTACTGATGATATCAGAATATTTATGTTGACAATTTATCATTCTTAAACAAATTATTATAATAATCAACATACCTTACCGCTGCAAATTTAATTATAGAATCTTATCTCATCGACGCTAATGCACTTTAACAAAAAAATATATACTGTTTCAAGACATTTCAAATAAACTTTATTGTACGCTTACATAGATTAACTGTGATTATGTTTTGTTTCATGCTTGTATGACTCATATTAAAATAAATAAAACAATGAAATATGTGTAATATTACAATTTATCTAAGAGATCTTGTTGCTATGCAGTTTAAATGTATCTGTCAAAACTGCTTGATCATTGGATCGAATCTCATTTGATGTAAAAAAATATTGTTGCCGGTAACAGAGTTAACGATGCCCTAGCTGCATTAAGACGACGAAACGTTAGCATAGCTGCAAATTTAGCCGTACATGGTGTAGTCCTGGTATCGATGTTGTTATACAGCGAAACATAAGGATCACCGAAGAAGAACTAATAAAACATGAATGCAATCTCTTCGTAGGATATGCGGAGTGTGGAGTATGAAAAAGAAAGTGCTAAGCTGGTATGCGTAGGTCGGGAGTGATGAATGAACGGCCAAAAATATTTATGAGGTAAAAGTGAGTGGTAATAGAAGTGGCAGAGAAGACTTCAGTTGACGTTCTATAACATATTATTGATGATGATTAGAGAAAAGTCACGTATAAAACATTCCACTCTCCTGTCCCCCGGCCATATACCAAATAATGGGCATTTATGAAGAAGGTAATGATAGTGGACGAGTTAAAAGAGGTATAAAGACGCTTAGCCCTCTGTCTATTCTGTTTTCCTCGCTAGAAATAAAGTGGATAAAGCGTGGGCTTAAAAAAGAGTAATACTCTCAGTAATAATATCAAATGATTTAATTACTTTTGTTATTATACAAAAACTTAGAGGTTAACAATCAACAAAGACAAATTATAATACTATATATAAATTTTGGATATCTCAATAATTACTTTCGTTCGTCTTTTTATCGAAATCCATTTTTGATTACGTATGTAAGATAATAATATTAATTTACTATTGTAATTATCAATTGACAGATTAATCTACTAACTGCCTTCCACTTTCCCCTTGTACGGAATGAGACATCAATCATCGCCTTTGATAGTCAGATAAACGATAAAGGCTATTATATATTGAAAAGAGCAACTGTTGAGTTTCTAGCCGGCTCTTCTCAGCAAAATTGCTTTTTGAGAGCCGGTGCAGCTTAATGTTAATCCATCGTTTAAAAAGTGCTTGCAAAAGTCTATTTGATATATTATAGTTATATTAATTGTACAAATATTTAGAGCACGGGTATAAGCGTGTGATAGTAAACGCAACGAGTTGCGGGTTTTATTCTCACTAAAAAAAAATATTTTTTTTATTTCTTCGTACTTGTAATAAAGAGACAAAGTGCGGCGTTGAATTCCACTACTGAACATGCAATGCCTCCAGATTTAGCGGAAAATGATGAAAGTGTCTTCATGAGAAAGGTCCCCAGATTCCCTCTATGTGCGAGTTATAGCGTTGCTTCGTTTTAAAATTTAAAGATTCTTAGTTTACGGAAGGTATCCTGTTTGTTTTGATTACCTTACCAGTTTTGGAAATTTACGGCATAAGTGGTTGTATCTTTTGATTGCGTTGGCTTAGAAGCTAGATTTTTTTCACAGAAGAGAAGAGACCTGAGTATTTGATATAAATTTCAACTTGATACTTCCACGGATTCCTGAGAAAAAGGGTCTTAACAGACGAACGAACGGACAACTAAGTGATTCTGTAACGGTTCCATTTTTTCCTTTTGAGTTACGGAACCCTAAAAATTATTGAGAAATATAAAATATATTTAATAAAAAAAATGGTTAGGCGTGACGGGACGTCTGGCAGATGTGAAACATCGCGTTTGTACATGAAAAACACATAAAAGACAAGATTATTACAAAATTAAATATCGAATAAAGAAAAAATTAAATATTAATAATTTCTCACAGAAAATGGTAATTTTATTTTTACTCTTTTTTAATCTTTTAATTTTTACTATAGACCTTAGTACAGCGTGGCAACCGCCGCCACGACAACGGTTTCATATCAAAAAACTAGATTTAAAATATCGATATACATTATGATCACTTCACTACAAAAGTTTATCGGCCTCGCTCTCTTCAACGCTTGAGCATCAAATGATTTCTATTCAAAACTTTATTATTTAATGAATAAAAAACAAATTCAAATGTAACTTCAGTACTATTTTGTCATAATTATGATATTTCAATTTAAATTATATTTTGATAAAGATAACCCAGTAAATTCTTAATTTCTATAATTATGTATTAAGTCTATTGTTAATGTATTAAAGTCATTGATTAAAAAAGTAATTGATTAAAATATTGATGTATTTTTTTAGGTATGTTTAATTTTCATATGTGTTAAAAAGTTTTTTATTTGTTTTTTTTTTCACATAAAAAAAGATGGTCGAAAAAAGTCAACTATTTACTATCCAACATATTAAAAAGTATATATATATTTTTTTGAATCAGTAAAAAGTCACTGAAATCTTTATTTAGAAACAATTCTGTACATAGTTTAGACTAAATGATTTTTGATTGATGTGCGCCTTAGTTATTCAAACTACGCAACGGATTTTGATGCGGTTTTCGCTAATAGACAGTTTTAAGGAATGTTTTAAGGAAGTTTTTTATGTGTTATACTTGCGATAATGTTCAAGTAAAGTGAAAAATATAAAAAAATTAATAATGTATATCGTAAAATTATGTTATTTGTGTTGTGTGTTTTGCCTTAACCTCTATGGAAATAAAACATTATTTTTTAACAAAAAAAATCGATTTCAAACAACAAACTAAAAAGTAAAAAATAATTTTACATAAAGTAAAATGTATTTTCATTTTGTTAAACAAAAATAATAAACCATTTTTTTTAAGTCAATTCTGAGGTAACAAATATTTAAAAAAAAACAACCGAATTGATAACCTCCTTTTGTACAGAAGTCGGATACTCTGTCTCCTACAGTTGACTCACAATAGGTACTTTTTTCTTCAAATTATTAATGAAAAATTCGTTATCTTTGCAATTTAATTTTTAATAAAAAATCTAAAATTGTAAACTTTCAAGTTTTCTGCGCTGTTGTGGGCTTGAAAAAGGCGTGAAGCGAAGCATAATGGGGGTGAAAGAGACGGAGAGGGTGACATGATAAACTGCTTGTTGTAACACGACTTTATAAGAAGGGTGAAAAATTAAAGGCCTGAGACTTAATGAGAGTAAAAGATAGGATCTGGAATTTCAAAGAAAATAGGATGGAATGCTAAATTTTTGTAAAAAAGAAAGATATTGGAATACGTGAATAAGTGAAGTGATTTTTTAATGGAGACGGACTATACCACATGAATGTAGAAAAGCGTATTGCAGTGCTGATGCCGACGCTGTTCTATGTCAATGAAACGAGAATATTTCTTAAATATCAAAGAAAGCTTTATACTGTACAGATGAAAAAGAGAGAACATCGCTTTTCGTAGGATATGCGGAGTCAGTTTAGTTGACCGAATTTGCAATAAAGAGGTAAACCGAATGGCAGATACTAGCAAGGATGTTGCAAAAAATTAACGAAAATGTGTTCAGTCGAGAGAAGGATCTCTGCCACTAACCACCGACAATGAGTGCAATTTTTTTTATATTCTTTATAATAAAAAAAAAATCTAAATCAGCTTCACGTTGTATCCCGCACACAGCAGGGTAGGCAGAGCGAACCTAATAAGCGTTAAGACACTCCGTTCCCCACTTTCTGCCGAATTCTCGAGGCATTGCGTGTTGAGTGGCAGAACTTAACGCCGCGCTTAATCTCAACACTAGAGCGAAGAAATGGAAAACTAAATTTAAGCATATATTTTATCTCCTCGATTGGGGATCGAACCCATAACCAGTCGGTTTTACAGTTACACCTCGTGCAGTTGCGCCACGACTGGCCTCTATATGAATTATAAAGAAAGACAATATAGTAATAAATAAAGCCTAAGGTCACTGTTGTGCTATAGATTCTCACTCTTCTCCTCTACCTACCCTGCTATGTATGCTACAGTGTGCAGCTGAAAAACAAGGTTTATAATTTTGAATTTATAATGCAATTGTTTTAACCGAAAACAATAAAGTTGACAGAATTTATTAACATTTATCAATATTAAGTTGACCAATTTATAGTTATTAAAATGTATTCAATTTTTGTAAATTCTAATCTAACGCAAAAGACGATTAATATAAAATGGAATAAAATAACAACACAGTTATAATAGCTTTGATCTTTTAAACTTTTTTGTTGTGTAATAAGATTTTAATGCGGGTTTCACTTATAAAAAACAAAGTCAAAGTCCAAAGTTAAACAATGTTATTTAAAAATAAGAAGGTATATGCTTCATTTTTTGAAAGTCAAAACATTTTACCGCCAGTTCACTAAAATTAATGCCTCAGACCTGAGAAGAATCAGCGCAAAAAACTCTGTGGGACTTTTTTTTAAATCAATTTTATGCAAATACATATTTAATTATTTATAACAATGATACATTTGAAGCAGACTGAAGCGAGCATTTAATTCCCAAGACGTGTTATCATTTATAAAATCATTAATTTGGTAATAACGTAAGTACCTGCGGTCTTTTAAAAAAAAAATTTAAAATCGGTTCACAAATGACGGAAAACCATTAAAAAACCAGTCAAATGCGAGTTGGACTCGAATACCGATGGTTCCGTACCAATTTCAGGATTGTATGTCAACGGCTTACCATTTACGTCTTCGTTCTGTAAAATTTATGAAACTTGACAAACTTAAGTTTGCGGACGTTTACACTCATTTTGTATGAAATTAACTACAAATATAAATCTGTTATGATTTTTTTCTGATTTTTTCCTTTATTCATACTGCAAGTTCTCATTTCTTGCCAAATTTCATTGAGTTAAAATAAAATAAATCAACTTCACGCTGTATCCCGCACACGGCAGGGTAGGCAGAGGAAACCTAGTGTTAAGACACTCCATTCTCCACTTTCTGCCGAATTCTGGAGACATTGCGTGTTGAGTGGCAGAACTGAACGCCGCCCTTAACCTCGACACCAGGGCGAAGAAATGGAAATATACATTTAAGTAAATATTTCATCTCCTCGAGTGGGGATCGAACCAACAATCAGTCGATTTTACAGTCACACCTCGTGCCACTGCGCCACGACTGGCCTCAAACTTACGTTGAGTTAGAACTTTTATTTTTTCTGTGCTTCAAGGGAACACTTAGGAATTCTTAATAAGTATTGATTGATTATATATTATTTATAAAACAACTATGAAAGGTAAATAAAAGTCATGCGAAAAATCTGATAAAAATATTTTTATTCCGCAAAAAATGTTTTGTTATCATATAGATTATTATTATGATAACAAAACATTATACTATTATCTAATGTTTATTTATATTTACATTTATACATTTGAAATAATTGTCTAATAAACTCTAACTTAATAATAATTATTATTATTATTTGTGATTATGTTTTTTTTACGCTTTTCCCGCATAGCAGAGTAGGCAGAGCGAACCTAGTGTTGAAAATTTCGTTCCTCCATATTCTGCTCAATTTTCGAGACATTGCTTGTAGAGTGGCGGAACTTAACGCCGAGCTTTGGCTGATGAAATGACAATACTTCCATATCGCATTCCCTTATAACCAGAACGAAGAAATTAAAATATTAAATATTTCACTTCGCTTAAGTGGGATCGAACCTACAACCTGTCGCGTTTACAACACGCTTGTGCCCCTGGGCCAAAGCTGGTTACTCACTTTAGTATATGAAAAGATATTAAGTTTATGACTTGGGAATTTTTTTCTTTGGCACTAACAAAGTTTGTATAACATCAATGGCCAAACCATTCGTTTCAGGCAAGTATTTTATACTGAAAATAGTTGAGAAAACACCAATTAGAGCGAAAAAATAAAATAATGGCCCTAACCCAACGGCCGCTACTATAGGATTGAATACAAACAGTACTATGAAGTTGAGGAACCACGCGAACTGTACGGCTATCATTGACATGACGCTTTTTACCTGAAAAATAAAATAATATATATAGAGTTTCATATTTAAAAACAAAAACAAACTAAACCCTTACAAATCCTATAATTTTCTCCGTCTATCTCTCTGTCCGTCGGTCAAAATTTTTTTTTCAAGATACTATGGATAAATCAAGTTGAAAATGAACTTATCACCTAAGAGACATAGGCAGACTTTCGTTATTTTATACAGCCGGATAATTGACTGGAATTTGGATAGCGTTTACTTCGGTAGTTATTAGGTTATAAAGCTAATTTTTTTTAGATTTTCTTGGGAATAATATTAGTAATGACGTTCCCAGACACATAGCAAGGTTTTAACCTGTCTGACACCTCCAAACTCTAATAAATTACAAGTGCCTACAAATCAAATCTACTAAAGTGTAAAAAATATTATTTGCTCATAATATATCTGTAGGCGCTTATATCTAATTGGCAGGAAGTTGCTGTACAAATAAAGAAGAATATACACAAAAAATTGAAATGTATAGATGTATATTATAGATCAAAACAATTACAGCTCATAATTGCATTTAATTTCATAGATAATTAGTGCATACGTCCGCAAACTTAAATTTGTCAACTTTTATAAGTTGTATTTCCCGTTGGCCTACAATCCTAAAATTGGTGCAGAACCCTCAGAGGGAGAGTCCGACTCCGACTTGCACATGCCCGGTATGTTTAACTGATTATTTTGTTGCTTTTACTTATTTTAATGTTTATAAATGTCCCAAAAATAACGGTCAGGCGCGAGTTGGACTCGCACATCGACGGTTCCGATCTCAATATACTTCCCATTATCTAGCAGTTCTCTTGGATTAGAAGATATAATTTATAAAATTGACAGTACAAAATTTTCGGACGTATAAGTAACACTCCTTTGGTACGAAATGTAAATATAAGTTTATATTTCTATGGAGGATCGCAGGGATCCAATTCATGGTATATGGTTTTATTTTTTCCTCTTTTAGTTAGAATTTTTCATATATCATGCAATAAACTAGAAATTAATACAATTTTTAAACTTTTACTTGAAAAAAAAACGTTTTTAATTTTT